>JAHBCN010004871.1:59948-111184 GCA_019359885.1 Listronotus oregonensis | reverse complement strand
CTTGAAGGTATAAAAAAATTATCACTTTTTCTACCAGTATTAAATTTTTGTTTCAGTTTAAATCATAACAAAAAGCTAACCTAACAAAACAAAATTATTACTAACCTCGCTTAATACTATGCTGCTGTTGGGGGTAAGATGATGAAGTTTTATCTCAATAACAACATTAACATCATCATCCTATATTAAAGGTCCTCTTCATCATCACCATTCTGTTTAAGTTCTCCATCTTCTTTTCTTATCTATTTCACCATTTTCTTTTTCAGATTCGAAATGTCTACTCCTGGAGGTCCATCATCTTGAAATTGATCCTACAAATAAAAGAAATTTAAACACTACAAACACAGTAACAGTTACACAATTTCTAACACTATAAATAACATAAATCAATATCAACTGTTATCCAAAATTTTCCCTTTTTAAATATTTACTTGCCCAAATTTTTGTAGGGTATTTTTTTTAATATACTGTCTATATGTGGTAATTGACTCTCCCACGGCCCCGTTAATAGGGTTACATGGTATTATTTGCAGGGGGTGAGGAGTTTTTTCCGGGCCCTGATGAGGTACAACACTACTTGCTCTTAAAAATACCCATTCTTCCCCTTCTTCTCAACTAAATTTTTTTGAAAACTAGTCTCTTGACCATTCCATCTGACTAAGGATGAAGAGGTGTAGTTCTGGTTTTATGGATACCCAAAAAATTTAAATCTGATTCAAAGATTCTGTCTTGATCAGTATGCATTTTTTTTGGTACTTCATATCGATAAATCCACTGTTAAAACAGTATGTCAGCAACAGTAGTAGATTCTTGATTTGGTATTTTTAGACTTCTGGCCATTTGCTGAAGTAACCCATCACTACCAAGATATGCAATTCCCAGATTTACTCATTGGAAATGGTCCTATGTCTATGGCAATTTTTCAACAGGTTCATAACTCCAAAATGGCCACATCCTATACCTTTTAAGACTTCAATACTTCTGAAATCCTTTTGATTAGAAAAATTGTCTGATATTTAAAAATTTTTGCCATCAGAACTTTTCAGAGTCTTTTCAACGGGCCCTTTTTAATTCCCAAAAAGCCCCATATGGTCCAGTAATCTTTATGTCTCAGAGACTTTAAGCTACTTCCTGATATAAGGGCTGTTCTGGATTTTCTTTTTTAAAGTTTTAAATATCTCCAAGATCTGGATCTCAATATTTTTTTGCAAAATCAGAACCCCATTCACAGTGAAATTCTCAGTTTTTTTTCTTCATGTCTACCCCAATATTTAAATAGCCACAATAGCCGATCGGTCGCGGGGGAAAGGGGGTTATACCCACTCATTTTAAAACCCAAAAAAAAAATATTAACAATCTTCCCAACGGGTCTTCTTGATAAAGCATCTGCATTTTTTTGGCAGTCCTCTTTGATTTTAATATTAAAATTGTATTTTTGAGGCAAAAGCTGTACAATAATTCACTTAAAACTATACTATGGTATTCTTTTTCCCATAGTAGTACTACTTTTTTCCCCCAAAAAGACGAAAAACAAAAATATAAACAACAAAAATACAAATAAAAATGTCGCCATTAAACTAAACTAGTTAAAGTCTAAAGTTTTCTTTAACAGCAGTTTCCAAAATGTAATTTTTCCAAAATGGAATATTTTTCAATGGGGTATAATGTTCAGCCTACGATAGTATTTTGGAACCAGTATCTAGTACCATCTTACATTCCCGACCAAAAAAAATTTCCCGGTACTACCCAAACTGAAGCCATTGTTTTAGAGCCGTGATACTTTAATTTTTGTTATTAATGGGCCTTGGTAGCACTTAGCCCAAATCCCCTTTAACTGGGAGTTTCGGGACTATCTGATTTGATACAATTACTTGGATATGCCCCTCTTTGTCACACTTTCAGCAAAGGATGCCGTTTCTTTATCGGAAGGTCATACTGTTGTCTCGGTCAGTTTGCTTTATATGGTTAATTGTAACTCTTCTATCACCCTTTGTCAAATTTTTTGTCTGAATTGCCTTCTTTTCTTAAAAGGTTATTCTTGTCTGACTTCTGGATGATTGCTAAGCTGTTTCAAAGTGAAGTGTGTAGGCAATAGCTTCAGATTTTTCTTAAGTCTTAAGCCATTCTAAATGTTTGGGTTTTATATCTGGATTGCGCAGAAGTTCCATGAAACTGCCTCCTGCTAATTCCTGTTTTATTTCTTCTGTGTACAATATCAGCTTCGTACTCCTAAAGGCTTTTGTTGTATTTTTGTCTTCGTCCTTGCAGCTGCGCGTTATACACTTCCTGCAAGTGTTTTGCCATACCTCGTTTCTAAGAAGTTTACAATTGATTGGTAGTCACATTGTTTCTCTTAGGGAATATTTCTCAACTCTAAATGGCTTTGCCTCAAAGAGCTAGTACTAGAGCTTAAGCCATCTCAAAGTAAACACCAATGACTGCAATTGGTAGCAGCTTCAAAATGTCGAAGGTACATAATCCATGGTACCTTATCATCAAAAGTGGGTGGTTTCAAAACAGTTTTTGACATACTGCTCTCAAAGGCCCACACTTTACTAGCTATTTTTTGGTTTGTCGTTTTTTGATTCTTAATTGCCTCGGGTAAAATCTTAAGCATTTTTAAAAAAACCCTTTCTACCATCTCTGGCTCTGGCTGTAGCAGGGCAATCAATTCTCTGTTCTGGTGCTGTAACTGTGGTAATAACAGATATAAATTCTCCCCATTGTTAATTTTCAATTTCTTAACAGAGTATGTTAATCTATGGCAATGTAAATCTCAGGAAAAATAAACGTCCCAACCCGCAATCCCAAAATTTTAGATCTGACATAATTCTTATGTCCCTTCTGAACTGTGACCAATAGGGCATCCTCAAAAAAAGATTGCCTAGAAAGTTTGGTTGGAAGTAGCCTTGATGACTTCCTCAGTGGACAATTTTTTTAAAGTTTATGAACAATGAAATTCCTTTACTCAACAAGTTTGCAAGATATTCAGCGTGTCTCTCCCTTTTTCAATCTTGAGTGCATATATTTAAGTACCCAAAACCCGACAGAACCAGCAATTTACTCACTATTTGGGAAAAGAAAACCCCACTATCCCAGTTATTGTTTCATTTACACTCACATCACTGGAAAAAAAACAATTTTCAAACCTACATCCTTGGTAAAGGGTTGAGATAAATAATTTGATTTAAGAAAAGTGTTGTGATGTTATCAGCATACAAAATTTTGCAGTATCATTTGAGGTACCTATATGCATTAATGTATTTATGTCCCAAAAAAAAATTATAGAAATAGAGATTTTATAGATTTTGTCAGTATAAGTTAAATAGTAAAGGTGATTTGACAAATATGACTAAATCTGATTGACACAACTATTTTTTAAATTTGAATTGTGTAAAAATGGGTTTATAATAACCTGCCTTATTTGTGAATAAAAAAAAAGATAATATCAGCTATCTCATTGACTAACCCAAATATAGGAAAATTTACTCCTGCCTCACTTGTACCAACTGTCTCCTCCGTTGTTGAAAAAATTTGGGGCCCGTGTGTACATTTGTTATTATTGTGTTGCAAAATTAAAGGAAATAAGCCTCAATAGAGTGCTCTACTGCTCCTGGGTGCATAAAGGATGTGGGTCTTTCTAAGTCTGAATATGACAAGGTTTTTGTGCCCTGCATAAGAGAACTAAATCCCATAAAGGGGGAAATTCCCCTTCGTAACGTCACCGTCCCTCTCCGCACCGTCACCAAACCGAAAATATGACCTAAATTCATCTAGCTGAGCCCCGGGAACCGGCAAGCAACCCCACCCGCAGTTTTTCTGTCTGCCCGTAGAGTGTGCGTAGTGATTTTTAACATGGTGGGTTTTACAAATGAAGAGCTTGGACTAATTGCGCTTATTTTGGACATGGAAACAGAAACCGTGGAAGAAAGGCAAATATGGGTTTCATGGTATATTTCTTAAAAAAAAAAGGAAGAGGGCGAATATCACACATTGTTTTCGGCATTAGAAGATGATGAATTAAAATTTTTAAATATTTTAGAATGTCTAAACAGCAGTTTTTTTATCTCTTGCATAAAATTGAAGGCAGAATAACAAAAAAAAAACTAAAGTTTCGTGAAGCAATTAAACGCTATTAAAACTGATGGTCTGCATACGTTTAAAAAAAAAATATATATTTATTTAATTTTATTATTTTTATTGATAACAAAAATTTAATTTTTATCAAATAGTACAAATAGATTATATAAATTTAGACAAATTATTGTTGCTCATCTGGTGAAAAAATTCGGATATAATTCTGAAGGGATGCGGGTTCCCGATTGGGTGATTGGGACAATGAAGGAAGGGGACAATCTTCATAAGACTCCCGACGGGGATGGCATAGAGTCGGCGTCGGCGTCGGCTGTTGGATAGATACATGTGAAAAAGACGGCGAACCAGAAAAGTTTGGTAATTGCTGCATTTGAGCTGGGTTTCCCCTCTGATACCATTGGAATCTTGTTTTAGCAATGTTCTGATGAGACGGAGAAAAGTTTTCACCGTTCCCGCAAGGCTATTAAAAAAGCATCAATTGGATCGCATAGAGGCTGTGGTTTTCTTTGTTTGATAATAAGTATTGCATTAAGGCTGCTGATGCTGTTTCTTGATTCAATGCTCTCTTTGCGATACTTACGCGCAGTTGGTGTTAAGACACAGAAGCTGGCTTGCTAACGGGTTTCCCTTTTTTTTAAAAGTTTGGGTCTTTTATTGGCTTTTCAGATTCATTGAGACTAGAATTAACAAAAACGTCTTCCCAAAATTTCATTTAATTGTGAGTCGTCTGTATTTTCCGGGGTTTCATCTATCTGAGATTCGCTAGCGGTATATTACTTTGTGTTTCTCGTTCTTTTAAAAAGGCAATAAAATGACAATTTCTTCATATTTCCATAATGTAACTGAATTTCGAGCTTGACCCTTTTGGTTTCTTTTTTTTGAAGTGCTCTTCCCCACTGATCTCTTAGTGATACCCATTTGACTTGCATTCGGGGCCAAAAAATCAAACAATAATATAAATTAAAAAATATACCGGGTAAAATTGTGTATGGCTGCTATTTCTTTTTTGTTTTAACTAATAAAAATGAAATTTCAGTAGTTTCCAAGAACTAAATTGTAATTTGACTTCCCCGGGAGTCAAACAAACTTGCTATTTTCTGAAGAAAAATATTTTATTTTTATATGACAGGGGTTAAAAACCCATTTAAATGGGTTTTAAAATAAAATAATAGTAGACCGAAAGCGATTTCAGTTACACGGTATAGTTTACCCTCGCACAGCAAAGTAAGTGTCAAATAAAGTTTCTTTTTGCAACATTTTCGATATAAAAGATAAATTTAAGTTTAAAATTATAAATGATTTTGCTAATGTCATAATATGAATTCAATTTCAATAATAAATATAATTATGTTTTTATTTGTTTCAGTTTTCTGGCAACGGGGAGACTCATTTCTTACATTATCATTTAGTTTTCAGATAGGACATTCTACAATACACAAAATAGTTAAGGAAGTGTGCACTGCTATAATTGAAGAGTTGATGCCGTCCCAAAAAACCAAGAAACCCAAGATTGGCAGAGAAATGGCTGAAGAATTTTGGACTTCCTGGAATTTTCCAAACTGTTTAGGTGCTAAAAGACGGAAACATTTTACAATTTTGCTCCACCAAGTGGCTCAATTTTAGTTATAAACAGACTTTTCAATTATTTTGTTAGCCGTCGTTGATCCCAACTATAAGTTTATAGCAATAGATGTAGGATCATATGGAAAAAATGGCGATGGGGGAAAATATTGGAAAAACTCAAATTTTGGAAAAGCTTTGAAAAAATGATATAAACATCCCAAGTTTTTTTCCACACTAGCACCTTTTTACTGGTAGGAGATGAGGCATTCCTTGAAACCCCTATTTATTACGGGGCATTCCTGGCAGTGCCATTGGAGATATTGAAAAACAAATATTTAATTATCGCTCTCGTGCAAAGGCAGTCTCTAAAAAATCGTTTGGTCACCTAGCTCACAAATGGCGGCTATTTTTGATTTTGAATGCACTACCGGAAATATTGATTTATACTTTTTAACAACTTGTATTTTTACATAATTATATCAAAGACATAGATGTTAATTTTGCAAATTTAACAGGTTACCAATTAAAGCCTAGAAGTGAACCAATATTTGAAATCTTCCCCCAAAAAAATTGGTAATGCCCAACAAGACGCATTTAATGTTCGTGAAAATTACAAAGTTTTTTAATTCTGCTTCTGGAGAAGTTCCCTGGCAAAAAAACCCAAATTTTCTTATAAAATAATTTTTTCAGATTTTTGTGTTTAGTTGAGCTATAATATAAATAAAAATAAAAACACCTGTTTTGTTTAATTTTTCCCCAATCTTCCTCCATATTTTTTCTTTTAGATTTTTTACAATAATTTTGGTAATTGTTACAAAACGGTTTTCTGCTGTTTTTGGATTAAATTGCAAAATTTTTATATAGTCTATTCTAGTGTCCTCAGGGATTTTCAAATATACTTGCGCAGAAAAGAAATTATGTGTTTTAATATTTTTTATTTCCCAAAAATTTAAAAATTTAAAAATTTCCATTGGTTTCTTCATATAATGCGAAAACTCCCCGTTATGACAAAAAACAGCAAGAAATTGCTGGGGTTTAACCCTGCAGTGTTGCCTCGGGGGCTTTTCCAATATGTCCCCGCATTTTCGTCAGAAATTTAATAAAAATAAAAGCCGCTTTGCTTACCAGAACTAACCATGACCGACCTTTTAGACAAATTCAAAAGCTTTTTGTTCTAGTCGGTCATGATTTGGTTCTTAAATCACTTCTTTATTTATCATTTTTTCAGACAGACAAAATGTCAAAAATTTGATGGCTTAAGCCAAAATTTATTAAATCTGGCATCACTGAGAACCCAAGGGTTTTTTTTTCCTAAAATTTAAAAAATACACAATTTTTTTTTTCGCATAAATTTGTATTCCTAATTTAAAAAACAGAAGAGGTGTATCCAAATATAACCATATAATAGTAAAATAGCAGAAACCGTTTTGTAAACAATTACCATAATTTTTTGGGGAAACCATGTTATAGAGGTCTTCTTTTCCTTACTTCTTCTATTAAAAGTTCGTTTTTTGTCAAGGCTCTTCATCACTTAGTTAATAATTTTACTTTACAAAAAGAGGCATTTCAAACTTTAATATTAAACGTGCGTAAACAGGCATCAACCAATGCACACTATAAAAATACAGTCCACACCGACAAGCACCGACACGTAAAAATATTCTCTCGCTGCAATCGCCGACGGAGGTGACGGCGGCCGGGGAAGTGAACGTATTTTATGGTTGATTATGTTCATTCCTTGCAATATAAAAATATTTATCGTGACGGCGACGGTGCGGAGACGTAGGGGACGTTACGTATAGTGGGGAAAGGCAATTGGGAATGTAAAATCTGCTCGAAGAGTGAGGTTAAACGACTGTCGCTTGGCGTTGGGAGTAACTCAATCGCCGTTGATCGGGGTGGCTCATCTTTCGACTTAAGATCCGTCGACGTTAGCCAATCGGTCAAAGAATGTGATTCCCTATTTTCAATTGCGCCAGCGGTAGGCGCAGCAGTAGCCACTGAAAAAAGTGAGGTTAAGTTAAGGGAACAAATTTCCAGTTTACTTAAGAAACCGAATTCTACTAATAAAGATGTTCTCTCTGTGATTTCCTGCATCTTTGATCTTCTCTTCGAACAAAGGCGTGATCTTCGCTCCACTCTCTCCGAGATCAAGGAGAGCCTGAGTGCCAGGGATGCAAGGATTGAGTTTTTAGAGGCCAAGGTGATTGAATTGCAGAGAGATGTTGGTCAGCTTAGGGAGGACTTCGGTAAGAGCTACAAGTGCTTCCATTGCCCCAGGATCGTTGGGGATGGTTGAAGATGGATTTGATGTCGATATTGTCTCGGAGATGCAGGACAGGCAGGCAAGGCAAGAAATATGATGGTTTATAGCGACGAAGAAAGTAATTCCAATGACGTGTCTGTGAGAGTTAGTCATGATAAACAAGAGGTTAAAAATGTTTTCGAAAAACTTGCTATGGATGTGGCTATGGAATTTAAAGTTATTAGGGTTGGTAAGAAGATTGCTAATAAACCACGACCCATGAAGGTAGTTCTTTCAGACGAAACTAAGGAAAAGGGAATGCCTTAGACTTAAGAGACTGCTTAGCGGTACAAATATAAGGATCAATGCTGACTTTACACCTTCTCAGCAAAAACAGTACAAAAGGTTAAAAGAGCAATTATCTCAACGTAGGGAAAATGGTGAGAACAATATTGTCATACGTTACAAAAATGGTACTCCTCATATAGTTCAAATGCAACACAGCGGTGATCAGGGTACTGCCGTTATATCAAAAAACGGAGAAAATCTGGACCAAGCCATCTGAACTGTTATTTTCAAAATGTTGGCGGTATGAGGACAAAGATTTTGGAGTTTTCGAAAAAGGTAGCAAGTTCAGTTTATGATATACTATTTTTGGTAGAAACATGGCTTTGTGACAGTATAAAAGATTCTGAACTACTGCTAAGTAACTACAATGTTTATCGCACTGACCGTAATAGAAATAATAGTGATAAAATTCTCGGTGGTGGCGTCCTTGTTGCAGTGCATAAAAAATTTAAATCTGTTCGCTTGCCAACACTCCATGTTGATGTAGAACAGGTGTTTGTTAAAGTGGTTTGTGGTCCTGCCAAATATATTCTTGGTGTAGTATACTTGCCACCCAGCTCCCCCCAAGAGGCTTATATACATCATGCTGAGTCTGCGGTTCACCTCTCCGAGATGAATGATGATGCACAATTAATCTTAGTGGGTGACTACAATCTACCGGAGGCAACCTGGAGTGAAGTGAACCAGGAAATAGCTGTTCATTGTCCCCCTGCTAGCAGCGCTAATGTGTTATGCAACATCATGGCATACCTTAACATGCTGCAGATCAACAGCATTCCCAACTCTAATGGAGTGTTTTTAGATCTTGTGTTTTCTAATCAATTGGATGTGATAGTTGGGACTGCTGTGGATTTGCTTCTTAATGTTACGGGCCACCATGCAGCATACATTGTTACTATTCCGGTAAATTATGTGCAGGAGAACTTGAAATATGACATATTCTATTATGACTTTAAGAGCTGTAATTATACTCTTCTCAATGGAATGCTGGCTGGAGTTGACTGGGATACCTTGCTGGATCGATCCGATGTCAACTTTGCTACAGAGCAGTTCTATTCTGTTCTGTATGACTTTATTAATGTTTGTGCACCTATTAAGAGATTTAAAAGTTCCAACTTTCAGCTTGGTTCTCCAGGAACTTCAGGCACTTGTTTTTGACAAGAAAATAGCACATAAGAGGTATATGCAAACTAAGCTATATAGTGATTATATTGTGTTTTCTAATCTAAGGTCTAGGTGTGGTCAGTTGAGAGAGGAATGTTATAGAAATTATATTTTAAGAATACAAAATGATATTAATACTGACCCGGCTTTGTTTTGGAGGCACGTAAATAACTCTAAGCAGTCTGGGGCTATCCATCTGCCATGTATCTGGACAACAGGACTGGTAGTGGTGGTGCTGAGACTGTTAATCTTTGCTGAGTTCTTTTCAACTGTGTATGCAGATGCCCACCTGGAGGTACCTGATTATTAAAATCCCTGGATAATAATATTGATTTGCAGGAAATTAATATAGATCTTCAATCTCTTTTAATGCTATTCTTGACTGCAAATCTAAGCTTTCCTGTGGCCCTGATGGAATACCATCTTTTCTTTTAAGGGAATGTGTCTATACATTAAGCAAGCCTTTGTACATATTATTTAATTCCTCTCTTAACCAAGGAATCTTTCCAAATTTCTGGAAGGATTCATTCATAACTCCTATCTTTAAGTCTGGGGACCGCAGTGACGTAAAAATTACAGGGGTATTAGTATACAATCTGCAATACCCAAGCTCTTTGATGCACTAGTTACATCGTCTTGCTCGTGGGGTGCGGGGAAAATATCTTGGAGGGACAGCATGGATTTTACCCGGACGTTCTACAGTGACAAATCTTTGACCTACCAGGATCATCTGTTGGGTGCCTTTGGGAAAAGACTACAAGTTGACAGTGTTTACACTGATTTCTCCAAGGCATTTGACAGGGTGAATCACTCACTATTATTAGCTAAATTGAGAGCTATCGGACTGGGGGATAAGGTTGTTGCGTGGCTGGGTAGTTTCTGACTAACCGGGTACAGCGTATTAAGATAAATAACTTTATTTCAACTGATATTGCTGTCCCTTGGTGTTCTCCAGGGCTCACACTGTGGACCGCTGTTATTTTGCTGTTTGTGAACGATATATCCAATTTTGTGTGCGAGTCTGACTTCCTAATGTTTGCCGATGACCTCAAGCTCTTCAAAGTAATTCACACTCGTGCAGATTGTGATTTATTGCAATCTGACATTAATAATTTGTCTCTATGGTCTAAGATGAATGGTCTAGGTTTAAATATTGGGAAGTGCTGCTCCATTACTTTTGCTAGAATAAAACATCCAGTGGTTTATGAATATGTCATTGATGGTGTGACTCTTAAGAGGGTTGATGAGGTGACTGATCTGGGGGTAGTTTTGGACAGTAAATTATTGTTTAACAGCCACATCGCATCGCTAGTGAAGCGTGCTAGTAGGAGCTTGGGTTTTGTAACAAGATTTTGTAAGGACCTTTCATGCCATGTTTATGGGATTTTGTATTGTTCTTTTATGCGTTCCATTTTGGAGTATGCGAGCCAGGTTTGGTCTCCTCAGTACGCTGCACACATTGCAGAGCTTGAAGCTGTCCAAAGGAGATTTCTGCGCTCCTGTGCCTTTAAGTTGAAAATACCCTTGTTGGATGGTCACACCGATTACAATGAAGTTATGTCTAGACTTAACTTATGTACATTACAAAAACGAAGGCTTCATGCTGATATGTGTTTTCTATATAAACTCATAAATGGCTCTATTGATTCAAGTTATCTTCTAAGTCGTCTAAACTTTTCCACAGTTCATCGAACCAGATCAAATAATTTATTTTACCTAGAGCCCCAGAGAATAATTATGGCTTGCATGCTCCACTGGTGAGAATGCAGAGTAATTTTAATGTTTTTGATTTTCGTTTGGATGTTAGTCTTTTCAGTTTTAAGAGGGCGCTGGGTCGTCATTAGGCGTCTATTGGAATATGTTTGGAATTATAATTATTATTATGTTTTTTAATTTGATCTACTGATCTGTGTTGTCTGTACTGTGATGCATTTAATATTTATTTAAATTTTTATAATTTTGTAAGTTTGTTATGTAGTTTTTGTAGATTTAATTTATTGTTGTAAAATGGAGTATCCGTAAATAAATAAATAAATAAATAAAAAACACCTTAGGATAAGGCAGGCTTCGGTGTATTTTACTCCATTTTTAACCAGCAATATTTTAATACAATTTTTTTTCACTTATTTGCTACACCATAATAAAACACATAGGGTCTGAAAAAATTAATTTTATAGAAAAAACTAACCAGAACTAACAGACAACAACTTCCAAACTATTACATATTTCTGGTTAATTCTCATTAGGTTTTCCTTGTTAAATTGTAAATTTCCTTTATCATGCATGCGTCGTCGAACAAAATTTAAAAAAAAAGTCTGATATCTTGGTTTTTCAATTTTTTACAGCCAAAAATTGGGTGGACCCCACTTCGAGATAATTACCTTTTTTAAAAAATTATTTTATTTGTAATTTGTGTATTATTATGTAATCCACAATGCTTTAAAGCTAAACTTAAATTCTTTTTTTTAACCTGACAATGTAGCAAAATTTGATCTTTAACTTAACCTTAAATAGTTTTTTCAACCCTTAATTTCATTTTTCTTTGCAAAAATGCATTTTTTTCAATATTTTTTTTTTTTGGGTAATTTTTTACTTACCGGGCCCACAGCCGATTTTATTGAAATTTTGTATACTGGGGTTTTTTGGGGCGCTGATCACGAATCTGAAGTCAAATTTTGTCGGACACTTTTAGTTTTTGAGTTATAACGCCCCACTCGGACCTAACCTCAAAACTGTACAAACTTTTCTAAAATTCCTCCTTCTTAAAACTGATTACAGCCAAAATGGAAGATTGTATGGAAATACACTTATTATTTTATAAGATAAATTTAATTTCACCTTCATTTAACAAATATTTTTAATAAAAAATAGAACAAAAATATTATTTTTACTCTTAAAAATGTCAACAAAATTGTCTAGTGATTTGAGACAGTTTTATGTTGGTACGCCAGACACTCGCGAAAAAATTGAATGGCCTACTTAATAAATTTGAATTATTTTTATTTTTCGCGATTTAAATTTGAAAAGGAAACCATTCAATTGTTTCTTGGGTGCCTGGCGTACCAACATAAAACTGTCTAAAATCCCTAGACAATTTTGTTGACATTTTTAAAAGTAAAAATCATATTTTTGTTGTGCTATTTTTTATTAAAAATATTTGTAAAATGAAGGTGAAATCAAATTTATCTTATAAAATAATAGGTGTATTTCCAAAAAATCTTCAATTTTGGCTGTAATCAGTTTTAAGAAGGAGGAATTTAGGTTTGTACAATTTTGAGTGGTCAGTGGAGCGTTATAACATAAACTAAAGTGTCGCATTTGACTTCAGATTAGTGACAGCTCAAAACCCAGTTTACAAAATTTCAATAAAATAGGCCTTGAGCCCTGTAAGCAAAAAATTACCCCTGGATTAAATGTTCAGAGGATTTTTTTCAATTTCTTTCTTATAAATATATTCTTTTATTTTTTTTAAGTTTAATACTGGTAAAACACTAAATCTGAAATTTGGCGCTTTTGCGTTGCACTAACATATCTGTTTAAAAAACCCCTAGATAATTTCATTTCAAAATTCGTTGACTATTTAAGAAATTAAAATAATATTTCTGAAGGTGTTTTTAAGTAAAACTAATTTATCAAATAATAAGTTTATAAAAAGGATTGATCATATCATTCAGTTTGGCTATGATTAGTATAAGGAAGGGAGAATTTTAGATAAGATTGTGTAGTTTTGTGGTTAGGTCCAAATAGGATATATATCTAGTTTCCGAAAAAAAAAAAACTTCAATTTTTCCAAAACCGCAGTCCCAAAAGGTATCAAGAACATTACTGATTTCAAAGATTTGACAGTTATTTAGACTTTCTTTCTAAACAGTATAAGGAAAATTAGCTGTGTTAATTTTCTACAAAAAAAAACAAAGCTTACTTGTGGATAGTTAATTGGCGCTGGCTCGATTGGTGCTGCATCTGGAGCATCTTCTGATGGTGCCGGATTTTCAGGATTTATAGGTTGTTCATCTGGAGGGTTGCCATCAGGATTGTCGCCATAAAGCCACTGATCGTCATTTTCAATATCGTCTGCCATTCTGTATATTTACGTATTTCACAGAAATAACTAAATATTTCAACAAAACAGTCAATCATACATTCAACCAGCACAGACCCTGCTCCCTGCCATCTGCCATTTTATTTTAAAATTTTTGACATTTCGTTGACATTCAGGGGTACCACATCCCTTACAGCAATTTTTCCACTTGCAATCGTGGATTCTAAAGATAAGGATCAACCACTCTCTGTTACATAAATGGCCCTCAAATTGCATTAAATTAGAATGCGCTGGGTTCTTTGGGTGTACTCGTCATTGGTTTTCATTGGTTCTCTGAGCTACACCAACGCCTCTTAGTGAGGGCCACTTTTTAAGCAAAACAGCTATATGTTTACTACCCTTGACGAACAACCACTTTTCTTACCTAAGTTAAAGTTAATTTCTGACCTGAGCTAAGTTGTTTGATCGAACACGCACGACTCCCCAAAACGATAAAAAATGTCAAATTTTGCTCAACTTAGGTTAGCCAAGATATCTCAGACAGAAATCCGGGTACCTTAGCAGGGGCAAGGGGGGAGGTCAGATTCTTACTTAGCTGTGACAAATCGTACGGCCAACTAAGTTAGTTTCCCTCAACTTAGGTCAGAATTTGTGCTGTTCGTAAGCAGCTATAGTTATGTGAAGCCGGATTATAGCTGCTTACGAACAGCACAAATTCTGACCTAAGTTGAGGGAAACTAACTTGTTGGGCGTACGATTTGTCACAGCTAAGTAAGAATCTCACCTCCCCTTGCCCTGCTAAGGTACCGATTTCTGTGAATCTCTTGAGCCTATGACATTTTTATCGTTGTCGTCTTCGATCAAACCCTTGCTCAGGTCAGAACTTGTAAAGGGGTTGTTCGTAAACAGCTTATGCTTCGATAAGAGTCGCTTTCCAGCTACCATCTGTTCTGCGTTTGAAGCGCATGAGCTTAATGGCTTTAGCCTTCGTGCTTTAAACGCCACCTGGAACGTGACGGAACTTACTTTTACCTAACCTTAATAAACGTTCATTGGGCTTCGAACAAGAAATAAAAGGTAGGTCCTTCAGGGGAAAGGGGACGCAAAGTCAAAAAACTTGGCTGGAATGTTTGCTTGGAGAATATAGGCGCACAAGTGCTTCGTTGCGTGCACAAAACGGCAGGCTGGAAAGCGGCTATGGCAAACCAGGTCTCTAGATTTCAGTGTCCTTGAACTTTTTTTATGGGGTACACTGAAAAACTGAATGAGCCACTTGCACTAAATGCACGTCAGACTTCTTTCTTTGTCTATCAAAGACCAATCTTCCAAATATCTTTTCTCAGAAAAAATAAGTTTCGGCGTACATACGATTTGAGGTTCACGTCTGACCCTTTAAATTTGTCGTTAGACAAAAAAAGAAAATCCGTTGCGTTTTCCTATTTCGATTTAAGATAAATCGATTTAAATTAATTAATTATGTAACATAATAAATGTAAAGGGTAATTATTTCGTCAAAATCAATCACAACTATCACAAAAAAATATAAAAGAAGTCACAAAAAACAGGTTAAATCTCTTGAAACTGTTTATTATTGTTTAAGAAAAACACCTCGTAAATAATCATGATTATCAATTTTTAAATATTTCATTTCGTTTTTGGAAAAACCTTTATGCGTATTCATTTTAGTGCTGCGAAACCCACTTCTTCTTCTTCTTCTTCCCTGGGAGCCGTCTTGATTCACCACCGGAGGCAGTGCAGCCTCTTGGGCTTTTGTGTCTCTATCTCCCATTATCCTTTATACCAATCCTCCCATTAGTCTCATTCCTTCCACAAGTCTGTATAACCCCAGACTAGTTGGTTGATATATTCTCGTGTGCTCATTATCGGTTGCCCAAATAATGCGTCTTTTGTGTTTCAATGCTTCACATTCCCCTTTAGGATATGGTAGGCTGTTTCTTCCCCCTCCTCGCACATTCTGTAACTTGGGTCCCCAATGTATGAGTCTATCTTGTGTAGGTGTCCTCTTAGGCTACCGTGCCCCGTTAGCAACCCTACCGTTATGCGAAGTCTTTTCCTACTTTGTCTGAGTAGTTCTTCCTTCGTTTTTTGGATGGGCCCCTTATGAAGCTTTTTTCATGTCTAATTCTACTGAGGTTTCCCCAGTATTCCTCGTGTTTGTTTCGGATCCATTCCCTGGTTTGCCCTCGTGCTGTGGTTTTTGGGCACTCAAGGGCAGGTTCTGGTCCAATGTATGGTGTGGATGATCCCTGTCTCGCTAGCTCATCCACTTTTTCGTTGCCTTCTATTCCCAAATGTCCTGGTACCCACAAGAGAGTTACTCTGTTGCGTTCTCCCAAGACTTCCAGTTCTTTTTGGCATCCCCATGTCAGCTTGGGCGTTACCTTGGGATTTTCTAGTGCCCCCAGTGACGCTTGGATGTCTGTTATTATGCAGATCCGCTTATTTTTATAAGCCCTCCTGTTATTTTCTTTTGCACAAGCATATATTTCCGTTTGAAATACAGAACTGTGTGTTCCTAGTGGAATGGGAATTGTGAATTCCTCATTTCACTGTACACGCCCGCTCAGTTTCCTGCTCGATTTTGGAACCATCCATATGCCAGATGATGTCTAAAACCGTGCCGGAAAGATCAGGTTGCTGACCCTCACTTTGATCTGGAATTTTTATCTCGAAGTTTTTGTTAAATGAGTATTGGGGAATCATCTGGTGTGGTCTCTTCTAGGATGCTGCCGCCAACCTGACTTTTTATGTTGTTGTGTCCCAAACTAGCGTAAACACCAGTTGGTTTCGGTGGCAGTCGGAAGTAGCTCATTTTTGCCTCTCCCATCACTATGAGGTTAAGTGGTGGAAGGTCTAGAGACACTCCTTGGCTGCTGTTGGTGTTGGTTTAATTGCTCCTGTTATAGCTAAGCAAGCAAGTCTCTCCCTGGCTAGTTCTGTAACAGAAGTTCTTTTTGCATTTTGTCCACGATACCAGTGATGCGTTATGATATCATGGGCCCTTTACCACCATGGTGTATAACCAATAAACCATGTTTGGTTTAAGGCCCCAAGTTCTCCATGATCGCGTCTGATTAACATAAAAGTCATCTCCGCTTTTTTCTTATTTTCTGAAGATGTTGGTTCTAGGTAAGTCCAGGATGACACCCAAATATTTTACCTCTCCCACAATCTTGATTGTTTCACCTCGTAAGGTCAGAGGTCCTAAGCCCTCTAGATTTCTCCTTTTGGTGAAGGGAACTATGGCCGATTTAGAAGGGTTTATGTTTAGTCCCCCCTTTTTCGTCCATCTGGTAACTGCGTTTAAGGCCTGTTGCATTTTATCCCTAACAATGTTGTTAAATTTTCTTGGGCCATAATGACGAGATCGTCTGCGTATCCCAATGTTTGGTGCCCTTCAAGTTGAAGGACATTTAGTAGGTCGTCCATGACAAGGTTCCATAGCAGAGGAAAGAACTCCCCCTTGCGGACATCCTCGCTTAACCCGAGCTACAGAGGTTTCTTCAAGAATTGCAGTATATACTGATCTGCTCTTAAGCATGCAGTCTATCCACCTGGAGCTTGTTGCGTCGATCCCTCCGCGCCTCGACGCGTTTGAGATAGATGTAAGGGACGTGTTGTCAAATGCTTCTTCTATATCTAGGAAGGCACACATTAATACCTCCTATATTTGAGAGCATATTCGGCCTTTCTACAAGCTCATGTAATGCTGTTTCTGTGGACTTACCTGCTGTGTAAGTACATTCTCTCTGATATTGCCTATCCAGCAACTTCTCTAGGGTCTTTAGCATAAACGACATCAGACTTATTGGTCTTAGAGCTTTTGCCTCATCCTGTCCGGTTTTCCCAGGTGAATCTCTTTTAGCTTTCCTAATGCCTTGTTGTATTCGGTAAGGCCTTCTTGTATGATTCCCTATCTGATAATGCCCTGTTGTATTCTCTCCTTGCCCTCTTTTCAGTTTGGTGAGTTCCTTGTTCCACCGGGGCACATTTCTCAGTACTTTCTTATCACCAGCGGGCAGTTTTATTGTACCAGAAATAATAGCGTCCTCAAACCCACTTAAAAAATCAGAAAATGTGGCATTACAATATTTTATCTTAATTTGTTTTTCTCTTTCAAGGATTAAGTATGGGGATATCCTATTTACGTACTGTACTTTTTAAAATATTATATGCATTTAATTATGATGTGCAAAACGCTTAAACACATAATACACTATAAATCCGTGATGTACAGGTCCACAAAAAAGTGTTGGGTGCTGGGTGTCGGACCAAGATTTTCTGGCGTATTTTTCCGCTGAACACGAATCTATAATCAAAATTGGGGTCAAACAGCAAAAAATCGAGAAAATGCGTAATTTCAGAAAATAACTATTTTTTTTTAATTTTAAACGTCAATATCTCAAAAACAATAAAAGATACACGACACTTTATATGACATAAACTATGTATTTTTTGAAGACCTTTAATTTAAGTTATATAACCTTTTTGTCTAAATCAATATTTTTCGGGTTATAATCAAATAACCGAATTTTCACGTTTACCCCTGGATCAAATTTGAAAATTATTTTTTATATTTTGGATTTCTTCTGCAAATTTTGATTCATTTGGGACTCAAATGAATAAAATAAATGATTTATAATAAAAAGAACAAAAATCACAATAATAAAAAAAATCCTATTTTGGACTGAAATTTTTTGTCAATATAACATTTTCGCTTATATCTCTTTTATTATTTTCTTATAGAAAATGTTTATATAAGTTTTTATAGAAAATTTCGAAATCTCTATTTTTTTTTTTATGAAATTTTTTGTATCTCTTATAGTTTATAAAGTTGTAGTCCAAACATTCCGTGGTAGCAGGTTTCCGCCAGTAACTGTATCGTATCGGTTTGGGTTTTTCTCGATTTTTGCTGTTTTATCCCCCAATTTTAACTTTAGATTCGTGTTCAGCGGAAAAAAAACTCCAGAAAATCTTAGTTCGACAACCAATACACCACTATTTTGTATACAAAAAGGTATGAGCATTGTGTCGCATAATGCGCTTTTGTGCCGTAATTGAAAAACACCCTAAACTACTAGAGGTATATACGTTTGCTATCCAGAAATAGTGTACACTCTTTTACACTTTTTTGTGAATAAACCGTTTGTTATCGTCATTGTAATTTAGAACTAGGTGGTATCAATTCGGGTATAAAACAGTTTTTTACTTAATTCCTCTAACTCCCGAAGTAGTGAAGTTGGATGCGGACGCCTCTTAGCCTTGCGGAGACCCTGGTCACACAAGTTTCAGACGAAATTCGCCATTTTCCGTATACGAACGAATTCAAAAATACGGAACCTAATTTAATTGTTATTATTTTGACGTTAGGCTGTCAGATTACGCCAAAAAGTTGGTTTCTACTTAAGTTTTGCGTATTTGGGCCAAGGAAGTTTAAAGGTGTATGGAAGCCCAATGCTATTGCCCATTCGATCAAAAAATGTCCAGCCCAGTATGAAAATAACTGTCAGAGTTGGCCCCGCCGATTCTGCGCAATAACAAAATTCCACGAAATAATTTAATGTGTTCCCCTTCTTACACACTGATAAATCAGTGTGTAGTTAGGCAACACATTATACTTTTATGAGAGCCATAGTACCGTTTTTGGTATAAGGTTGTCTAAGGTTTTTGGTGCAAGGGCGCGCGCGGCGCGTATGCAACTATATCCGCGCTGTACCGTTTGCCGTTGCAACCGTCGTCGTCGTCTCATCATTCGTCATTTTCATTGTGGTTTGTGCCTTTGCGCCGTATTAGTTTCGATTGTTTTGCTTTATGTGAGTACCTATATTTTGTGGTTGCAGAAGTTTTTTGGATTGATAAAAACCTTCTTATTTTAGTGATTAGTGTTTATTAAATTGTGACTATAATTTCGTGTTTATTGTTTGTTACTTATAATATCGTAACAAAATGATTAGAGGTTGTATGGTTTTGTCTTGCAAATCCAAGGGTAACATACCCGGCATTTATACCAAAGGTTACTAAACATTTTTAACCACTGTTATTCTGTCTCATGAATGTTTGTTATTAGTGAAAAGTATATGCCTAAAGAGCAGTTATAAAAATTTTCACTTTTTAATGTACAACCAGAATCTTAGGATTAGATTAAACTCATTTACACTATCTTGCCCTTCTTTTATCACAAAATTGGTGATAAGTACATGAAACTATCATACAATGTTACAAATTTATTTTAAAAAATCGTGTTTTTATTTATTTACAAAGATTTTTGGTAAAAATACAAAACTCACAAAAATATTGACCATTTAAATAGAAGGCTTCTTTCCATATTTTATCAGATGATATAAAATCCAATATTACACAATAATTTTAAATATTCTATGGTAGTATCATTTAATAACCAACAATTTTGTGCAAAAAAAAACAGTGAATGCTTGAATTTGACATTTGATGATGTCAACTTTATAGATAGTAACAAAGAATTATAGAAGTCCGGCTCTAACCTACTATTCATTGCGCAAACTCCGCGGGGCCAGCCCTCCTATTCCCGCTGCCCTGCACGCCTGGACTATTTTGTTCTACAGTATTGGGCTTCCATCATGATACTATTACTCGAGAAGATAAACCCACGCGCATGAGATAAGCCTATCTCTCTCGCACGCCTGACGTCACTCGATGACAAATTTCCCCAGAAACAGCGAGTTTTAATATGGCGTTCCGATTTCGGTTTAGATGTTCCATGGATTTAGTGTATTGTTTATTTATTTTTTGAAGCCAAACCCAGATTTTGTAACTTAGCGTAAGGAACTCGACCACATTTTTAACAATTTTAATGGGGAGTCATTAAAGTTGACTAAAAATTATTTAAAATCGCAAATGGATTTAGCCAAATCTGTATTTTAAAATTCTAATGTTAAATAGAGATTTAAAAAAAAAACAAAGCAAGAAAGAGAAAAATGACGAAAATTATAAAATAGATTAATTAAATTTGTTAATTTTCTAAGTACTAATATATTCTTAAAAAAATAAACAGAATTGTTAAACATTACAGTATTATTTTCTTAACACCTCTACCCATAAGCAATATAAAAAATATAGACTAACCTTTATAGGTAGGTATAGCGCATAAAACTCAATAAAAATTTTAAAAATTGTCACAATACGCTGTATATTAATCCTCTACTTTTGTTTTATTTTTTTTTGCAACATAACAAAATATGTACTGATATTTTTCTGCAAGTATTAGTCTAAAGTAGGTAACTAAATTTATTTAAATAAAAACCATAAATCATTTTTTTGCGCTATTAAGTGTTATTAGTTTATTATTAATTAACAAGCCTTTAGACTTTTCATATTGCATATGTTTAAATTAAAATACTTTAAATAATTATAATCGTTTATTGTTCGTTTTTTAAACCTTAATCAATGTCAAACGGGCATTTATATTATTTATTCTATACCTTATTTTTAAAGGCTTATTATCATAGCACGGATCCAAAATCCCACATACAATTAAGGAAATATCTTACATACTATTATAATAATCATAGAATATCTCATACACCAATATATAATAATCATAAGTAATGCCAAAATACAATAAACGTTAAAAAAGGCTTTAAAACACTGCTTTCCCAACCGACAAGCAGAATTTTTGTCATCGAGTGACGTTTGCGCAACGTAGTACGTAATTGAATCGCCAAGTGGGTTAATCTTCTCGAGTAATAGTATCATGGGCTTCGATACACCTTTAAACTTCCTTGATTTGGGCATCGTTTGTTGACCTTTTTACACGATTTTGTAGAGTTTTTGTGTGTTTCAGTAATATTTAGGGTTTTTTTTTTGCTTTAAAGCGATGAACGAGATAGAAAAAGATATATTTGTAGTAAATTAATTAGTTTTTTAAAATCGGCTAAAAATAGCGTAACTCCGCGTTTACTCCGTTATTGTGTCATTCCGAAGCAACGATTATATCCAAAAAATACTAAAGGATGGCTCAATTTCATTTAACGTACGTTGGATAATTTAGGGGTAGCAGAGAGCGGCTGTGACGTCACCACCGGTGCTAAATCGTTTTGTTTACATTCATTTGGCTATTTGATCTTGCATTTGATCTTTTGTGTTTTGCAGAGTTTTCTAATGTAATTTTGTTGAACAATTTGCGTTTATTGAAGTACTTTTAATGTAGTTTGGACTAGAGAAGACAAATAAAAATTCGTTTCCTTTGTTAATTGTTTGTAACAATTTAATTTAGGACAAAAAGGTAAATAAAAAGGCAACGGTTCTTAAGCAAATGGACCCCTTGTTTAATATAATATAATAATAATTGAAAATTTCAGTGGTAATAATTTTTTTGGAATATTATGCCTCGGAGAATATGTGCTGTTGCTGGGTAAAAAAAAAATCAATTAGCTCCGAAAATGCAAGGCTCAGGCAGAGTTATATTGTTTTTCATTGTTTTCCAAAAGCAAAGGATTTGGTGTCTTTCTCAATACGAAAAGGGTGGATGCATCGCTGTAGAAGAAAACGAACAAACACTACTCTCTGTCACAGACCAGCGGTAGAGATCGAACGCTGTAAGAACAACACCGATACGTCTCGGTCTCATATGGCAAACCCGTATAAAACCGTGACGTATCGGTGTTATTCTAACAGCGTTCGATCTCTACAATTCTTGCCTTGAAACAACGCAAAAAAGAATAGGTAAAATTTTACTTAACGGACACCACGCCGATTTTTATAAAATTTTGCATACAGAGGTTTTTTTGGGGCGCACATCACGAATTTAAAATTAGTTTTTTTTTCGGCAACCTTTGGTTTTTAAGTTATGAGGTCTCCAAGTAAACTAACCTCAAAATTCTCCCTTCTTGAAACCAATTAATGGGAACATACACTGATTAGGCACTTATATATTAAACAAATTCACTAAAATTTACAATAATTTATTATCTATTTTAAGTAAAAGCTATCTCAAATGAGTCCACTTTTCTGTACCTTGTAAGAAGATATATGATGTATAACTGGTTGACTGATTTATAATTAAGTTGTAAAGACTGGTAAAAATATAAAAAAAACTGGATTTAGTTGAGGTGTTTTTTACTAAAAATAAGCAATAAACTTTGGTAATTGTCTCGAAAGTTGCCTCTCCTCCGATTTTGACCAAATTTGGTATACGGGGGTTTTTTGGGGCGCTGATCACGAATCTGAAAAAATATTTTTCGGCAATATTTCGTTTCCGAGATATTCATCATCTAAGTTGAAAATCCAACTTTCCTTATTTACACTATTCCTCCTTCTTGCACAGAATTCTTGATTTTTACACTACATTAGCACACAATATTTCCCAAACGCCTTTTAAAAAATTGTTTTTATATATTATATTTTACACCTTTTTTCCATTTAATTGCAAACATCCATTTTCACACTCCCCAACGTGGCCGCAACCATGTATACACTAGTTATTTGTAAGCAAATATGGCTGCTGCCTTTGAACTTGAAAGTTCGCAATTTAATGAAAAGGTGTAAAATAAATAAATATACAAGGTTTTAAAAGGTGTTTATAAAATATTTTGTGCCATTTAAGTGTAAAAATCAAGAATTGTGTACAAAAAGAAGAGAGAATATAGTGAAAATGAGGTTAGTTTAGTTGCAACTTTGATGATGAATATCTCGAAAACGAAACGTAGCCGAATTTTTTTTCAGATTCGTAATCAGCGCCCCAAAAAACCCCGCATACAATACCCAAATTTGATAAAAATCGGAGAGGAGGCAACTTTCGAGACAATATATATAATAATATATACCTATATAATATATACCTAACTTTTGTAAATTTTAGTGTATTCGTTTAATATATAAGTGCCCAATAGTGTATGTTCCATTTTGATGGTAATCAGTTTCAAGAAGAAGGAATTTTGGAAAAATGTCCATTTTGAGGTTAGTCCACTTGAAGGCCTAATAACTCAAAAACCACAGATTTTAGATTCGTGATCAGCGCCCCAAAAAAACCCCGTATGCAAAAATTCATGAAAATCGGCAGGGTGTCCGTAAAGTAAAATTTTACCATAGAAGATGCATTAGCTCTCAGGTAACAGAACGCGGAGCGAGAGAAAAAAATTACACCCTTATTTTCTTTCTTTCTTGCACGCTTTTTCGCACGGTGAGGATGCAATACTTTTTCTAGTAGGTATTAGTGATGTAAATTTCCGTATCCTTTTGATATTCGGATTATACGAATTCGGAATCAAGAAAGATTCGGATTCAATATGTGAATACGTATCAAGGAAGTTTTAAACGTGTATGGAAGCCCAATGCTATGGCCCATTCGATCAAAAAATGTCCAGCCCAGTATAAAAATAACTGTCAGACTTGGCCTTGCCGATTCTGCGCAATAACAAAATTCCATGAAATAATTTAATGTGTTGCCCACTTCACACTGATAAATCAATGTGCAGTTACAACATATTATACTTTATGAGAGCCGGAATACCTTTTTTTAAAGTATCGGCGCACGCGGCGCGTATGATATCCGCGCTGTACCATCCACCAACCGTTGGCGTCGTCGTCTCATCAATCGCCCTTTGCGCCGTATTAGTTTCGGTTGTTTTGCCTTGTTTTGATTATATTTTGTGGTTGCAGGAGTTTTGGATTGATAAAAACATTTTTATTTTAGTGATTAGTGTTTATTTAATTGTGACTATAATTTTGTGTTTATTGTTTGTTACTTAATATCGTAACAAAAATGACTGGAGGTTGTATGGTTTTGTCTTGCAAATCCAAGGTAAAATACCCGGCATTTTTTCTTTAGGTAAGTATTTCTTATATTTAAATTAGGTGTTTCTTATGAGACGTAACGTTAGGTAACCGAATAAATAATAATACCTATATCAATTATGAATAATAGAAAAAAAAATATTCATAGGAAATAGCAGTGGGAAAGTAAGGCAATCTTAACTATCTTTTAGATGATTACCACAATGTTTGTGTGTTTCTGTGGATTATAAAAAGAAATAAGGTTTACATTTAGGTACTTTTATTTCATTTAACAATTTAGTTTAAATTTATTTTAAAAATCGTGTTTTATTTATTTACAAAGATTTTTGGTAAAAATACAAAACTCCGAAAAATATCAACCATTTAAATAGGGGCTGTAAAGTATTCTTTCCATATTATATCAGATGATATAAAATCCCAAAATTACACAATAATTTTAAATATTCTACAGTGATATCGTTGAATAACCAACAATTTTGTGCAAAAAAAAACAGTGAATGTTTAAATTTGACATATGGTGATGTTAACTTTATAGATAGTAACAAAAAATTATGGAAGTCTGGCCCTGACCCACTACTCATTGCGCAAACTCCGCATTGCCGACCCCCCGATTCCCGCTGCCCTGCACGGCTGGACAATTTTGTTCTACAGTATTGGGCTTCCATACACCTTTAAACTTCCTTGATCCATAAGAAGTCCTTATAATATAGGCAACCGTAAATATAGAGCGCGGAGTCGCGCACAGCTGATACCGGACGTGCCGGTGCGGCGGGCGAATAGAGGAAAGGATACGAATTCAGAGCTGCTTTCTTTCGGGCCGGATCATCTGATCATAACGCGTTATGATTCATTAATCATGTTCTTTCGCATTTTTAAGTTTGACGTTAGCGGATCATGATTCGAAAAATTCTGAACAAACTGAACATATTCGTTTTATGATTAGTTTGTTTCGACCCTGAAAATCTAACCTAATTTCAAACGATTTTTACGATTTTTTTCTCACATTATATTTTATTTAAAACGACTTAGGGGCAATATGAATTCTTCAGAATTTACGTATGTTTCTTGAAATTTGTAAAACAGCCACAAAAAACAACCCCCAACAGCATAACATTTGTCAACAAACATTTTTAAAAATGTCATTTTTGTCACTTCCATTGTTTATAGATTTCACAGCTGTGCGAGCGTTCTTTCGGACCGTAAAATCGAAACATGTTCCACTGAACATATAAATCATGATCAGGAAATCATGATTCAAATTTCTTGCGAAAGAAAGCGGCTCACCTAACCCTTTTTTATTCTGTGATTCAGACAGTTGCAAGCCTTGTCTAAGGTTGCAAGTAATCAACAGGGTTGGCGCAGCTGCTTCAAATTCCGCTTTATGTTACAAAAAATTTCTCTATTTTCGCTATGCCTATCAAAATGTTTGTTCTGTTAAAAAAATATATAAAATAAACTAAACTGGATGAGGTAAATAATAGGTTACGGTTAAAAATATATAACAGTATACTTAATTTTATTATTTTATTAATAGTTATAGCAAGGCAACATAGAAACAAATATTCTTTTCAACATAGGAACAAAGAATATAAAACAACAGCTCTGCAAGTCAAATGTAAAATATAACTTTCTGAGGTAACCTTTTTTCCTTCCCTGCATTTTTAATTTATAAGTTTTTAAAATTTTTTAAAATGGGTTACGTCAAACTCGAAAGGCAAACAATACTGTTTTGCTTGAAGGTAAAAGTCTTATTAAAAGTAACGCGGATAAAGTTGATTCTATTTTTTTTGTTTGATTATCTTTCCGTGAGGATTGACGAAAGTTTTTAGCGCTTATTTTTTCGCATTAAAAAATTAGTATTTATTTAAAAAATAAGTTTTTACCCAAAGTGCTTTAATTAAGGGCAGCGCCATCCAGGGGCCAAATGGAAAAATCTTTATAAGACAGCTCGTAACGATTACGGATCCGATCGCATATTCAGCCCGCGTCGATAGGTTTGTTCTCACAGAAGTCAGAAACAGTCAGAAACTGTCAGGGGTTCGGCGCAATCAACTGTCCGCGTTCACACAAAGTTTTTGGATTGTTTGGAAACACTTGGGTGTTGTTCTCACAGGTTTGCTGATGGTTTTCAAACTGTCAGGAGAGTTTGCGGATCCATTACAAGTAAATTATCGGAAGCATGCGCAGAACTCAGTAGAAATATTTTTACCTTATTTTTTGCTAGTAGTAGAATTTATTTTAAAAACTCTGGTAGTAGTGTTTGTTTGTTGTTCTTTGAGTTTTGTTGTTTCTATCTATATTTATTGGTATTAAAAAGACAAGACATAAAAAATGATTGATGATTTTTCGGATAATTCGGACTTTTTCGTTACAGAAACGGACTCGGACTTGTAGAGCAAAGGATCAGGCCGAAAAAACTTTTTTTTTGGAATGATTGTTTCTCAATTTAACAAAAAAATAATTTATATGGTTATCCATTCCTAACCAAAACAAAATTCATTTAAAAACGAACCTGAAGTTAACCGCTGATAGCTTTTTTATCAGTCAACTGTTCACACAACTGGTTTGAAACCGATCAGAAATGGACATGCGCATTCACGTCGGTTTGAAAACTGTCACAAACTTGTTATAGATTTTCTGTGAGAACCGGCAGTTGGAAGAATTCATCCGCTCCCGTTTCGATACCGAATACGTATTCGAATTTACGGACTGATTTCGGAATATACGGATCCGTTTAATATTCGGATTCAACGAAAATTTGAATACGTATTCTTACATCACTATAGTTTGTCCAAGCTAACATTTTTAGGTTGGCAATGCGAATATCCCTACATATTAGTAAATTTTGTTTTTCAGATTTAAGTTGGCTGATATAAGAATTTTAGTCAGGACCGTACTGAGGGAAGGGAGTTTCAAAATTTTAATCTCTTAAAAAAATTGTTGTTAGATTACAATAACTAAATTCATCAGTATTTTTTCTTGCTTTTCAAATATTTGCATAAATTGTGAAAGCTTGATGTTTGGCCATAATATTTTATTAAAAATTATTATTTTCGCCTATCTAGTGCAGATTGATAGTTATTTATTAAGTGTTTATTTAGAAATAGTTTACACTATTTTACACTTTTTATACACTCTTAGTCCTTAAATACACCTTCAATTAGAGCGCTTAGGTACGTAAAAAAAATGTAAAATAGTGTACATTATTTCTGAATATCAAACACACCTGTTATGTTTTGTTATATTTGCAGGCAAACTCTTTACAGTTGAATTGAAATATCCTGATAAAATATCTCACTATAAGGGATAGTTCGATATCCCTTATTATGCAAATTTACAATTTTTTAAAGAGGCCTAAAGATAAGTCGATTTATTTCATCTGATATAACTTCATTAGCTGCTTCCTATGTTAAATAATAAAATAAATAAAACAAAACAGTAGTAATCATTTATTTATTCGGAGTATCATTAATACAATAAGATGCTTATATTTTATAAAATAAATTTATCAAAAACGTTGGAAGGTCGTGTTTAAGGCTTTAGAAGTGGCAGTGTCCACCAGGGGTTTTTATGCAAAAACAAACGTATGTAATGTGAATGAAAAATGTATGCAATCTGCATGCAGCAGGTACTAGCACGGACACTTTTAAGATAAGAAGAGCAGACAAAGTGGTTAGGTTTGGCGTTTTAGCAGCTGGACTGTAAATGGATGCTTGTGGTTCAAGCATTTTGGCAACTCTGTGGCCAATGATGTAATGTGTTTAAATAAAATAGTCATTTAATATTTAGTTTTTATCAAAAGCAGTAGGTAGTTTAATAAAGAAAAGCTAAAAAGTAAAGAAGATAACTTGTAAATGATTTTTATTACCATTTTCCTTATTAATATACTAAAAAATGTGTCCATAAAATAGGGAATGTCTTATTATTTTTAAATATATACCATTTCAATAGCATTGAATTCACAATGATATGGATGCAAGTGCATCACTTGATGACCACCCTCCTGAATAAGAGCATCGACACTAAGATTTGGGAGACTTTGGTAAATGCTGAATCAAGCACCACAAAATCTATTTTGTCGCCGATTTTTAAAGGAATATTTCGGTTTTTTAACCATTTAACCATTTTCTTTCTTCGCCACTATATGGCCAGTTTTCTAACAACCTACTATGGTAGCTGGCATTACCTAAAATGACTAATGAAGGCCTTTTCAAATTAGGTAGTAGATCATCTCTAACCCACTTCTCAAAATTTTCAGCTTTCATCTCGCCATGGTAATCTCCTGTTTTTGTTTTAGATTTAAAACTTAATTCTACTGGCACCATCAACAAATCCTTTTTTTGAACCAGCATGTAGAATAATGTATCTAAGGAAAATATAAGTATTTTATTAGTTTTTAATTAAATATACTTTAATGTTTCATAAGAATGCAGCAAGTGTGTTCTGTAGTTTAATGTTGTCTAAGAGCTACAAGGTTTAATTATATGTCCTATGTATGAAAGAGACCTAACTGAGGTATCTAGGAATCTGTCAATATATATGTGTATTTTTCTCAGGATACCCCTTATGCTTAAAAGTCTAAGTGTTCACTTACTACGAGTGTCTAGAGTGAAATCAGATATAAATTACTGATAACATTTCGTAGTCTTGAAACTCTAGAGATGAAGGTGTGGAAAAAGTGTGAAATATGAAGTGGACAATAAAGGAATGCATCTGAGGTAGACTTTTTAATTTGCTCTAATTGGGATATACAAAAGAAGGGAATTATGACAGCTAATGTTTCGGAACAGATGCTGTAGAAATATTCCTAAAAGAGAACCAGGTCTTCTACAGCTTGTCGGTGTGCAAGAGGAAGCTTTTTGTAAAACTGTGATAATTTATAAGGCAAAACTAAATTTTATTAGAGGATTGTAAAGTGCTTTACCTTGTGATTTAAAAAAATGGGCCCTTTAATTTTCCTTAAGTGTAGGAAAGTACATTTTTTCTAGTGTATAATTAGTCATTAGAATGTTTTACCTTTCCACTAAAATATACATCGTCATCCTGCCAAGACCTGCGGAAAGAGCTGTTGAGAAGATCCAGGTTTCATCGAGAAACACCCAAAAATTTTATTTTCTTCTAAATCTTCATTTTCCATAAAACCTTTTGAAAATTTCCTTCTCATGCGTTGCACATTTGGTTTTTCCATTAAGGCTAAGTTACTTATAAATTTCATATTTTGCTTCTTATATTGTCACCAACAGCCACTTTGCGATCCTAAAAATACATTTTATAAATATATTTAAATCTTAAAATATTTGACATCTGAGGATGTATTTTTAGATCATGATACTCTTAAAACGAGTTATTTTACCTTTTGCAAGATCACTATTCTGATAGCATCATTTTTCAAAAAATATTTATTAGGTTATATTTTCTTACCTCCGACTCATCACAGCTCTGAAGTGGGTCTCGAAGCTTTTCCAAACTGGAAATACAGTAATCATTGTGATTTATACACTAAAAAATATCTATTCTAGTGGTTTTTTCTTAAAACCAATAAAAATAAAACAGTCCAATATAAAATAAATTATTAAATATAAAAAATGTCAAATAGTCCACACAAAAAAATAAAAACACTGCAGAGTAATCTCTTATCTCACTAATTACTTTAAAACACGAAATAACACACCCAAACACAAAAAAAATAATGCAAAAATTGAAACGCCGTTAATCCATTACTGGGTGATTTACGCCAATCAGCTGATTTTGACGCACTTTTGACGTTGAGTCTAGTAATTTTTGTTTTTGAACATGTAAGCCAACACAAAAATGTTAGCTTGGACAAACTATAGTAGGTATATGTATGCTCGAAGGGAGCGTGTACAGTTCGGATTGTTGGCACTGGTTGGCACACTAGTTGTTACAAATTCTAGGTTAGTGAATATTTGAAGTTTGGCTCCACTGATTGAATTGTCAAATTGTTCTTTCACGCACAAGGCGCCATGGCCGCCGATCAAGAACAATTTTATCAAATATTGACAACTCTTCTATCCACAGATAACAATATTAGAACTCAGGCAGAGGTATGTCTTTCGATTCTAGCTACTACAAGCTTTAAATTGCAATCAAAATATGCTCGAGGCAATGCTTGGCATTGACAAGAGCTCATTTTCTTTTTGTCTTTAAAACGTGGGTCCCTATCAAAGCATGCTTTTAAAAAATGCCATGAATCATTCATCCTGAAACTGTTAACCACGTTGTATTGGTATTTTAAATAATATATTTTTTTAAATAATTTCTTTATTTGATAGCACCTGTCAAAGTACCATACAAAAAGAGCGCCAAAATTAAGGCTTCTTTAAAAATTTCCTCATTTTTTTTTATTTGTTTAGGAAGCCTATTCTAATTTACCAATAGAAAGCAAAGTCAGTCATTTATTAAGTGCAATACACAATGTCAGTTTGGGAGAAGATGCCAGACAAATGTCTGCAGTGCTATTGCGAAGAGTCTTTTCAAATGAATTTATGGACTTCTATCCAAAACTTCCACCAGAAAGCCAAGCCCAGCTGAAAGAACAAGTTCTATTAGGAGTACAACAAGTTCAAACCGAGCAATTGCGGCACAAAGTATGTGAGGTTGTTGCTGAAGTAGCTAGAAATTTAATTGATGATGAAGGAAACAATCAGTGGCCAGAATTTCTACAAGTAAGTTAGTAGGTCCATAAATCTCTGTACAGTTTGTTACATTTACATTTACATTACTAAGATTTTCAAAATTTTCCATCTAAAAAGTAAGACATGGGACCCACACCAAATATATACCAGATGTTATTGGCTTAAGAAAAACACTTTGGTAAAAAATATTTTTATTTTAAAATTTGCAAAAAAAAAACCTTTTTTGGCAGCATCCCCAAAGAAAAATCAAAGTCTCAAAATATGAATCCTTAATTTCTATTTTTTTCGTTAATTTGATCAGATTTTATAATCAAATCTCAGACTTCTCAAAATTATCTTTGTTTTTTTTAACTATAATCAGTAATTTTTTTTTCACTTAACTAAATATATTTACATATATTTCAGATGCTTTAATTTCAACAAGGGTGTAGATATTTTTGTGAAATTTGAGGTTTGAAGATAAAATTCAAAAAAAAGTAAAAATAGTGGATTTCTTTTTGAAAATAAAATTTTTTTGTAGACATTTTTTATGCAAATTCTAAAAAAAAATTATTTACCAAAGTGTTTTCCTTAAAGCCAACAGCATCTGGTATAGATTTAGCGTGAGTCCCAGGTCTCATTCTTTAAATAAAAATCTTTGATGGCCAATTGCACCGTTGTGGTTTTCTGTTTTCTTAACTAAGGGACATTTTGAATGTGACTATTGTCATAATATTTGACACCGTCTCAATGCAACTTAGGTTAAGAAGGGCTTAAAACTGCTTAAACCACAGTGGTGCAAACCGCTGTGAAAATCCTAAAGCCACCACTGCTACTTGGTATTTATTTGTTATTGACTAGTACTCTAACGGCCGAGTGATGATTGCGTTGTTAAATTTAGCAATTGACTTAGCAATTGTTAAAAGTTAACAACAGTTTAGAATGTTTAACAAAATGTCAGATTTTGACAGGTTGCCTACTAAAATCATTGAATAACACTGACAATGATGTTTTGTTAAACATTCTAAACCGTTGTTAACTTTTAACAATTGCTAAGTCCTTTGCTAAATTTAACAATGTGATCATCACTCGGCAGTAAATCTCTAAAAATTGCGCTGTAAATCATTTTTAAGGTACAAGGTTTGAGCCATATCCATTTGATGTTACTAACTATAAACTTGTCAGAATTTACTTGTATCAGGTTAATTAAGGTTTGTTACTCAAATTATTATCTTGCCAAAGATTTGTCTGAAATCTAAATAGTAAAAATTTTTGAAAATCTTATAAAAAGCTTACTTTTTGTTAACTTCTAAATATTTTGACAATAAAAAGTTTATTTTATTTGTCCTGCCCAACGCATATTTTCATAATATCCTTAAAAAATCCTAGATTTATGCATAAGTGTATAAGACACCTAAATAGATTAAAATTATTTTAGTTTTTATTAATTTTGTCCCAGTTTTTAAGGAACTGAAGTGATAGACATGTACTGAAATTAAAATTTGAGGTTAGATTTATTCAACTGTTAAAATATTACAGTAGGCCTTGTATTATATTTATTCTTTACATCTTAGAGAGGACAATTACAATTTATGTCTCAATCCCATTAATCAAAAGTACTTTCTCCATTTTTTTCCAATATACTAAGTTAAAATATTTATATACATTACATATACACGTTTTTTATTTAACCAAAATTTTACTTTAACGACTAAGGTCTAATTCACTTAAAAATATCTATCTACTTTTGCCTAAGACGTTTACCTAAGAAATTTAAAATTTGGTTACACCCAACTAGAACAAAAATGACAATTTTTTTGTTAAAAATTGACAGGAAAGAAAATAGTTTTGTTTTTTGTAGGTATGTAGTTTTAATTGGTTTTATAATTTTTATAATCATTTATAGGTATTCATCATTCATATATATTTTTTGCTATTAATCAGGAAATCCTGTTAATGGCCTGTTGAAAATATTAACTTTTACATTATAAATAAGTTTTATTCAAAAATTGCCATGAGTGATTCTTACCAAAATTTTCATAACCCTACCAACATTGTCTTTTACATGCCTGTTTAATAAAAGACCACTGTCAAATAACTCTTCTAAATCATTAATTTTTTCCATCCATGACAAAATTGGCCCATATATTTTATATGGGAAAATAACTGGACTTATTTTTCTTGTATATGGCATGATATTACATTTGTCTGTATAAAAATTTAATTTAATTTAAATAAAACAGTTAGTAATTGTATTTAAGATATTTTATATACAAATACAGGATTATCACGTGTTTCGACATGTTTTCAAATCATTTGCTAACTCACGAGGTATAGGAAACCTATCGCCTTTTTGTAGTTATTTTTACGGCTTTTGCTCCGAGAAATTGGTGAATATAAATTCTTTTCTAGCAACTCCAGATGGGGCAACATGGAGTGCTACTTTTATGCATCCCTTTACAGATCATCTCGAGAGGCCTCAAACTTTCCACATTGTTCGTTCTTTTATCCCTAGAGTATCTGGACTGTAAATCTTGATTTCAGCAAAGGTTTTTCTCCTTTAAATCTTTAAGTTTCATAATAGTAAAATGTCTCTTTCTTCACTAGCCACCCATAGTCTGTTAGTACTTAGAGTTTAAACCTTTTGGGCTGCCCCTTATTTAACAAAAAGCAAACATAATGTGTCACTGACTAGCTAAGGTATTTTATAAAAAGTTAAAAAAAAAGAAGTGAACTAAAATTTAGTCCTTGTGGAACCCGATGTAGTCAAAAATGGATTGTATAATGACCCTTACACTTTGTTTAAATATAGTTAAAAAAGACCAAGTGTGCAGTTTTCACACACCTATCCTTTAAGTTTCGTGACATTTTAGCAAACATCTCTAAGGCAAATAAAAAAACACACTGGTCAAGTTCTAATGTTAAATCTGGAATGAAAGTGGAGCGAGCAGATTTTTATGTCACAAAAAGTATAATACATTTGACATTGACAAACAAATTCCAACATAAAAAATAAATTACTGTTATAAAAAGTAAAATATTACATTAACCATTATAAACAGGGATTTCAACATAAATGAACAATTACTGTAACCGACGATTTTTGTAAACTAAGTCATAAACATAATCACAAAAATCTTTATACACCTGAAAGAGTAACCGCATAATATTCATCCAAATTAAAATATGCCCTTACTTCCAACATCTTTTAAACTGATTTTTTAAAACATTTAATATCTTTTATATTTCTCAAAGAAACTGGTAGATGGTTGTACATTTTTAAAGATTCATATTAACTTTTTTGTAAGGGATCTTGCAGGTATTGGAAATCTTAATTTATTTAAATTGCCTGTATTATAAACGCTGCATATTTTATTGTCTTTATATTTCTTGTGAATAAGCATGGTCCTCTCTAATATAGAAATACAAGGCAGAGTGAAGATTTTTTCCCTTAGGAAAATAAAGTAAACAAACCTTGTTTGACATAAATATCTTCAGGGGGGCAAGGCGGGATAGTTCTTGTAAACACACTGATTAGCAACCTTGATTAAACACACTAAATAACATCACTCCGGAAATAATAACTTTTTCAATGTTTATGGCATTGTACCATAAATCACATTTTTATAAATCGATGATTCTTTATTTTAAAAAAATATTTTTAAAGCCACAAACCCAATTTTGTTTATTATCTGAAGTGACAGAAAAGATATGTCATTCACTTTAGATGCTCAATTCGATTGCTGTTGATCAAGTCAGTTTAAAAAACGTGTTATTGAATAATAGAACCTACTAGAAAGAGATAAAATGACATCGAAGTGCCTAGCTGTCCAAATAAACCATAAATAATTTTATTACATTATCAAGATAATTTCCTCATTTTGATTTTTGAGATCTGGCAATTTGTTTACGTTTTTCCAAAACAAAAACAAACAGATCACTATACCAAACACCCTGCCTATAAACTGGCGTTGCGTTAATTCTAGTCCTTGAGTTCGTTGCGGCCTATAGTATTCTCTCGGTAGGATTCCGCACATGAAACGTAAATCTCTCTTTTGGAGTACAAACACTGATTGAAATAGCAGCCTACTACAGAAACCCCAAAAAGCAATTCCACATCTTAGGTAAGATTCTACCAAGAAAAAATAAACAGACCTTGCAAGTGACTGTCCCAGCTCATTGTAAACCACCCTGACCGCGTCGCAGCCAGAAGCAAGTTTTCTATTCAATTTAGAAACAATATTTACAGACAGTCATCAACAAATCTTCCTTTACCTTTAGTTTCATCATTTTTCCAAACTAAACGCTTAGAAAAAAATTACAGTGCAGCGTTGTTCCTGAATATCAACAAAGCATTCCAGAGTGTTTGAAATAAGGAATTACTCTTTAAGCTAAAGCAGTTGAAATGTAAAAAAGTCATTTTTCTAATAAAAAATTGTCTAGAAAAACAGACAATACAAATGAAAATTGGCAATGTTGTTTCTACAAAAAATTTAATTAAACAAGGAGTACCTCAGGGCGTAGGGTTCCCCCCCATCACTTCTACTTTACATCTACTTCCTGATATATACTACTCTAAGGTAAGGGTCTAATTTAGGCCTTATTAAATTAAAATTGTTTCTGTGGCTTCTCAGGGGACACCTTACCGAAAATAGTTGTGAAAAAAATAAACTGACTTTTTTTTGTTAAAAAAGTCAGTGGCGTACATTTTTTATACCATTATTTTTGATAAGGAGTCCCCTGAGACGCCACTGGGCTTAATAATTTTTATTTAATAAGGTCTAAATTAGGCCCTTACTAGAAATGGCACTAAAATTCTAAGAAAATCGGGTACAGTGTATTTAAAATAATTACAAAAACCATATTTTTTAAAAAAGATTTTTCAGCCTGTATCTTAGAATTTATGTATTTTCGGTACCATATTTGACATTTGACTGCATTTTTCGAACACTATAAACATTAAATTTATTTTTACAGTTTCTTTTCCATTGTGCCAATGATCCAAATCCAGTATTGAAGGAAGCAGCCCTAGCCATGTTTACTAGTGTGCCAGGTGTCTTTGGAAACCAACAAAACAATTATCTTGACCTAATTAAACAAATGTTGATGCAAAGCTTGCAACCTACTGAGGCCTATGAAGTCCGATTCCAAGCTGTGAGAGCAGTGGGTTCATTTATTTTAATAAATGATAAAGAAACTCAAATTTTAAAACATTTTGCTGTTTTATTGGCTCCCATGCTCATGGTTATCGCCGAAAGCGTACAACTTCAAGATGATGATACACTTTTAAAGGTAAATATTTTAGGTTAAAAATTATAGGAACTGTCAAAAACGACATATACTTGGAGACTGGAGGTCACACAATTTCATTAACCTGATGTAATTCGCAAATCAGATGTCTATTTTAAAAAGTTCAAAAATTAATGTAATCTTTTTTAAAAACTAAATAATACTATAAAAAAATAATTTTATTCTTAGGCTGACTCCACTGTGAATAAGTTGCATTATTCAATATTAAGAACAACAAATATTTATGTAAAGAAAAACATTTTCTAACAGAACAGAGCCCATTTTGCTGGACTTAAAAATAATTTTTGATAATCATCATAATTTTATTTGTCACCGTAGTTTACCACATTTTTTTTTTAATAGATCATTGTCTTATTGGGAACAATTAAGGATCTTGTAATGGTCATAGATAACATTATTTAACTTGCATAAATTTTGTATTATACTGTATATTACTGTCTAGGGTTAACAGATTTTTTATCGTACACAAAGTTAATTATTCAGTTTTCAACATCTCGTTTTGTACACCAAAAACTGAGTTAGGTTCCTGTTTCTGATGGTTCATAAAATATAATAAAATAGATTAAAACTAAGTTTATAACTTAATAACAAAATATTTACTCCCAGAATTTTGTAGAATTATCAATTAGTCATTTAGTGTAAATATGTTAAAATATAACAGCTTTATTTATAAATTACCCGCTGCTTGTGTAATGGCTGAAATTTTATATTTCCCATCAATTCGTGTAAGAACCTGCTAAAAACACGAGATTTCAAGTTCCATTTATGTTGGGGTTTAAAGTGAGTGGGTATAACACACTTCCCTTATGTTGGGGACACCAGCCATGAGGCACGCAAATTCTATTAAGATTCTAAATTCAATGCTCTCCACTTTGCCTATGTAGAATTTTTAAATCTAGTTTAGTTTAGATATATGCCATGCATTTTTATTTAAAAAAACTAAGGTTTGATATAAGATGTGACACATGAAATAAAACTAATTTTGAGCTCAAATAAAAAATTGGATATGATAACTAACTGTAAATATTGGTTGGATTTTGATTCATCTGGTAATAGCGACAACCTATAAATATTTAAATTAATGTGCAACTTTTTTACCTGGCTTTTACCTTTAAAGAGTAAATAATATTAGATCTCTGACCGCCACCAAACAAAAAATAACGGCAAAATTACATACCATTTGTGTTTATATTATTATTATATATATTTTTTTGTAATACAACAACAAAAACCTATTATTTTTTCTAGGTTTTAATAGATTTAGCCGAAAACACACCAAAATTCCTTAGACCTCAACTTCTAAATATTTACGAAATGTGTATGAAAGTATTCAGCGATTCCGGTGCTTTAGACAGCTGGAGAACTTTAGCCTTAGAGGTTATGGTTACTTTGGCTGAAATGGCGCCAGCTATGGTTAGAAAAAATGCAGCAAAATATATGGAACAGTTGGTTCCTCTAATCTTGCAATTTATGGCGGATTTGGAAGAGGAAGAAAACTGGGCTGAATCAGATGAACTTCTGGATGAAGATAATGATTGCAATAATGTTGTTGCTGAGGCAGCTTTGGATCGACTTGCTTGTGGATTAGGTAATTACCATTATTTTTTTTGGTATAATTTGTTTATTTTGTTGCATTTATCAAAAAAAAATATTTGTAAAAGTCAAATAAATAGAAACTTTACTAAAATTTACACTTAGTCACTTACAATACTTCCAAGTTAATATTTAAAAAAATTAAAGTATGCAGTACCAACATTCATTTTTAATTTTAAAATTATATACAAAAAGCATTATACTAAGTAAAAATACACATTAAAATGAGACAACTTACATAATAAGGTAATGAATAAAGACAGCTTATAAAAAAATCAATAACACAATTAGTAAAAAATGAAATTGAAAAAATACATCATCAGTTAACAGTTGATAATGTGTGTGTGTTATGGACAAGGAGTATTCATGTTAAATTTAAAATAAATTTTGTTATTGCTAGACCAATACTGCAAATCGACAATCTCGAATGTGGGATGGGAAAGGCAAAGTGAGTGGACTTTTTACGCCCTCAACTGCGACCGCTCGGTCTATTGTGGCTCACATATTTCTCCTAATAGGATCAGACCTCTAATGAATCCGATTTCAGATTGGGAGGGAGTTCGTGTGCTCGTGTCGCTACCGGACATGAGCACAATATGTGTTCTGATGTGCACTGGTGTCCCTGTCTCCTGGAGAGTATGACGAGCAGACGATTAAATCCGACATGCCCTCCTCTCCTGGTCTAGTGACGTGGGTAGCTACCAGGTCCTTGTTACAGGAACCAGATGTTTCTTCTGAGGCCGCATCTCCGGCCTCACCCCATGAAAACGGTCCTATCCGCTTTCTGCTTAAAGCCAGGAAACCCTTTTCCCTATAAAGACGGTTCTGTCCGCGTTCTGTTTGGATTCAGGGATCCCTTCGTAAGCACCTGTCTGTTCGGGATGGATTAACCCTTCCCCGTGAAACAGGCGCCGGTGACTTCAGGGGCACCTTTCGATACGGATTCACCCGTTTCGGTCGGCGCACCTTTGCTTGTGACCTTGGATGGCGTCCCTCGAAACGGATTTATCCGTTTCGGTCCGCTTTCTGTTTTGAGCTAGGGAAGTAATAGTCCACCACGGCAGAGCCCCGCATTACCGCAATAAGGCTAGATACTCTGAGAGGTCGCCCTGTATCTCAGAGGCACCGTGGAGACACCTGTTTAAGCAAAGGGATGTCATTCACTCATCAGCACGGTATGCTAACACCTTGAGTTAAGCCTTGTGTTCATCTTAGCTTCGGATCCCGTTCCATACGCTAGCCAAAAGAGTTGCCGACAACGACGTGTGAACACAGCGGTGGGTGGGCAAGACTAATTTAGCATTTAAAAATATGATAACTAGGTATCATTTTTAACTATATGAAAAAGCTGTCTCATTTTTTTACCAAATTTATTGCAAAATATTTGTTGGAATACTCGCCAGACATGCAAGAAGGAACCACTTCGGTACAGGTCTCAGGATATAGACTTGTGCACACAGAAGTGCACAGAGTCGATTGACACTTATGAACTTGCAGATCACCTAAAAACAAAACTTAACAAACCTTTTAAAAATTAAAAAACAACTTATCAACGTTTTGGTGAATTCACATTTTAATTTTGTGTTTAGATAATCTGCAAGTTGTGTGTGGACAAGTTTATGCCCTGGGACCTGTGGATTTTATTAAAAATACTTTCTTTGTCTAACTCAACACCTTATATTGTATAGTAAATGTAAATGTGTCATTGCTAAAAACTTTGTTGCCTTCATTTTTGTTTGCATTAGATAATATTGGGATAGCAAAGAGTAGGTCGAGACTTGTCAGACACAAGTTAATTTTATCAAATTAAACTTTGATGAAATTTTATGAATTATCCTTTTTTTCCTTATTAATAAAATATTGTTGCTACAGTTAGCAAAAAATATATAAAGCCATTCTTACAAATATATATATAATATATAAATAATATAATAGGCGCACGATAATTAAACTACAATTATTAAATTTAAAAAATAATAACCGAAATTTTATCACATCTGGTATAACATTGCCGAAAGTCTCGATTCTGATAAATAATCGACATCAGCATATGTTAACATTTTATTTTCTAATCAAAAATCTAAAAAAAAAAGAATATCCAGATGACCAAATTAAACCAGCTTTGGTAGAAAAATTGGTTGTTAGAAGGCCTCATTATCACCAGATTGTTTTATTGCTGGTTTTTTTGCAAGGCATTTTAATGCAAATATAATCTGAAGTTATTTTGACTTTTTCAGGAGGAAAGGTCATTCTTCCGTTGGTTACTGCAAATATTCCAAGAATGTTGGGCAGTCCTGATTGGAAGCAACGTCATGCTGCTCTTATGGCCATTAGTGCGATTGGCGAAGGTTGCCACAAACATATGGAAGCAATGTTGCCACAAATTATGGATGGCGTTCCAGGAGTGATGGAGGGGGTGCTACGTTATCTACAAGACCCACACCCAAGGGTAAGATTAATAGTTTTGTTTGGATATTGGATTTTTTGGTAATATGTAACTTTTAAAAATATTTGTGTTAGGTTCGTTATGCTGCCTGTAACGCTATTGGTCAGATGTCTACAGACTTTGCACCGGTTTTCGAAAAAAAATTCCACGATAGAGTAGTGCCAGGACTACTAATGTTATTGGATGATAATGCCAACCCAAGAGTGCAAGCACATGCAGGTAAATATTGTACTTACCATAACTTAAGAAATTAATTAGCAGTAATACACAATCTGGAATGTAAAAACAACTGGATTTCCAAAAGAAAAATTCTTTGACAGATTTTCATGACAGTTCATTGATTTGTAAATTGACTTATATCGCCCGTCGTGAAAAAGTCCGATCTTCAATGCGAGTTATAGTAGTGCCATTTTTGTTTCTTTATGCGTTAGAAACTATATTTACTTCTTTTAGTTTAGGATTTAAAGACACGCTTTAACATTTACTTTTCACTTTAACAAACTTGGTAGTAGTGATGGAAAATTTCCGGAAATATATCAGGAAACATTGGAAAAATGAACAAAAACTACAAAACTCAAAAAATTAAACATTTATTAAAACATTAACATATGCATTCTTGCATCTATTTTTTTTGTTTTACTCTTTCCATTATTTCTTCATTAATATTTCGTACTAGATTCTAGATAGAGTTGTAGGTAAAGATAAAATTTAAATAAGTTATTTGGCATAAAAATAACATATTAAAAGAAATAAAAATATAAAATTTTTAAGAATATAATTATTTCACATATTTATATACTGGCAAAAGTAAATCCTTGTGGAAATATCAAAAGAAGACAGCTGTAATATAGATTATTACTATAATAATTTCTTTTTAATTTTTTTATGATCTTAATTGTTTTAAAACTGCTAATAAACATTATTTTACTTTTTCCTCCGTTATGACCTTGGAAACTGTAGCCTCAAAGACTTGTGGACAAAACTTGAGTTAGGTGCCATTTTTTGAAAAAAAAAATTGGTAAATAGTTTCTTTTGATCATAAAAGAAAATCATCTTTTCCGACATCAGTTACCACAAGATTGGCTGGGTACAGTAATAATAAAAGTGATTTTCATAATGAACAACTAATATTATAATCATACTTCTTTTCTGAAATACCTCTTGTGTGTGTGTGTGTACCTACCATACCTACCATACCTCTTGTTTCACTTATCATTTATATAGTCTTTAACAAGGTCATATAAGTTTCATCCGCTTAAACTGCTTTTTTTAACATCTGGTTTCTGTGGATTGTGCAAATGGGGAAGAATGCTCATTACAATTTATTTTTTTTTGTTGAAGAGCGTACTTGACGATTTTGAAAATCAGACCGCCTAATTATGAATTTTTAAATTTTACAATTTGTGGAGCTTAGTTGATGGATCCTTTATCCAAATTGAACTATTTTTGATATTTTGAAATTTGACGTCCTTGACCATTTTAATAGTCAGTTTTTTAAATTCTTCTTATCAAAGCAAAACAATGTTGTTTATTTTTGTTTGAGAATGACTACTGAACAAAAAAATGTACTTAACATATTGGTTCAAAAAGTCAGTAACCATGGTTAAACACAATTGATCAATTGATTATGTCATTCTTAAAGGATAAAATGAAAAAAAAAATGGATTGGCGGCGGTTTAGGTGGGGAGAAATTTTATGATTTCCTCGTCGACCCAATGACATTTTCGTCGAAATTTTAAAACTGATGTGTGTGAAAGTTATCTTGTTGCGACTTGCACCTTTTAAGTTCTGTAGCTATCAAAATGATCAAAAATTGCATTTCTTTAAAGTCACTATTTAAAAAACCACAGAAGTGGAAATGTGTTCTATTTGCTATTTGCATAATTAAGTCAACAGCTTAGTTTATTATTTGCTTTGCTGTGTTACTACTATGCTAAATAAAATTAGGGTGGATTCGCTAACACCATAAGGATTATTCCGATGACTGGAGTTTGATAGTAGCCTCCCTACATTGAAATTAAAATAAAAAAATAATTTAAAATAAAAGTATATATTTAAATGGATAACATACAAAAAACCTGTGGTTACAATGTAGAAATTGAAAACAGAAAAAGCAATAAAATAAAAATACCGAGCAAAAAATATTTTTAATTGAAAAACAAAGGACTTTTTTCTAATTTCTAAAACAATAATAGCTCATAGTTCTACAAAAAGTTAAAAGAACATAAAAAGTTAGGTACTGAGATACTGAGAAGTGAAAAAATAATTTTGGAAAATAAAAAGTTTTAAAATATTTATGGGGCTAGTAAAAATCCTGCCAGTAAATTTCCTGGTAATTGTGCATACTTCATATTCTTAATACAAACAGATAGTTCAAAAGTTCAAAATGTACCTCGTGAGCTAAAGAATGATTGTTCACCTGGAGAAAATTGGTCAGAAAATGACTAGCGTTGTTAATATAATATCTTGTAAATTTGACCTCTACTTGTATAGTTTTCTAAAATAAACGGAGTACTTTGCATGCATGCATACTTTGTATTCATTCGTTGACTTGCATGTCAATATTAGCTTGAAAATTGACAAAGATTAATATATCATAGTAGTATTTATAGAACTTCAAAGATCATTTAACAATCTAAATGTTGTTCTTCTTTATAAAATAAAATAGTTGGGCTTTAAAGGTATCGCATACAATTCCACTCTTACAGAAAACCTTCCTCTCTTGCCCATTTGTAGGGATCTTTTTATAGATATTTCCAAAACTTCTGTTCTATAAAATTACCCAATATAATTTCTCCTAATGAAGTTCCCAATAGAGCAACGCTTAATTCCACTCTTCTGTATCCCTTTATAGTCCATCCTGCGCTTGAACTCTCCACTTTGTTTGTTCCTTGCTTGTATCTGCAAATGGATCTCTTTCCCACCAAACCTCTAAATCATTAAAATTCGTGTCAATAAACTTTGCCTTCACTTAAGACACCCACAATATGTTAATACTTCACAAAAGGAAGTAGTAAATGTGATATGCTTAAATAAAATCTTGGTGTCGCTCATTGGTCTGTGTTTAGACCTTTACAGCTTTTTTATATGTATAGCATGTTTGCTGGACTTAAAGCAAACTATTTTATGTTTTTAATTGATATCATACTTGTGCCATCTGCGTCTGATGTGAGGAACTATCAACTTGTTAAACTTGCATATATAGTACTGATTGAAAGAACTAATCTATAATATGAGTAAGAAAGAATAATTTATTGTTTTATTTAAAAACATGCAGTAAATCAACTTATTTTCATAGGTGCTGCTTTGGTTAACTTCGCTGAAGATTGTCCTAAGCATATTCTTAGCGGTTACCTAGAACCACTTATGGCTAAACTTGAAGGCATACTAACTTCTAAAGTCAAAGAATTAGTAGAAAAAGGTACAAAATTAGTCTTGGAACAAGTTGTAACCACGATTGCCAGTGTAGCTGATACAGCTGAGAATGAATTCATTGCATTTTATGATCGATTAATGCCATGTTTGAAGTACATTATTGAAAATGCAAATAAGGAAGAATATAAACTACTTAGAGGTACTTAAACTTTATAACTCATTAACATAATATAATTAAAAACACGATACATGGTATACTAATTTATTTCCCTTTAAAGGAAAAGCAATCGAATGTGTTACCCTGATTGGCATAGCCGTTGGTCCAGAAAAATTCAGTGCCGACGCTACTCAGGTTATGGACATGCTGTTGAAGACCTATGGAAATGGTATTGAATTACCTGATGACGATCCTCAGACTAGTTATCTAATATCAGCTTGGTCTCGAATTTGCAAGGTAAAATATCTAACAATAACAACTGCCTTTGTTTTTCATTGCCAATAGTTAACACATGTTAAATTTTTAAACTGTATACATATGAATAACAAGTCATTTTTTGACCTTTTTTTTTTAAACCTAACAGTAAGAAGACTAATTTGTTTATAATATCTCTATGTACATAACTCTAAGAAAGTAAAATTTACCTCTAGAGGCATAAAAATTTGGTTGTAGTGTTTTTTGTTCAGGTATATACATTATGATATTCTAACCTTTCTAGGAAAAATGTTTTATTTAAAAATAAAATTATATTCAATTTTTATTCCTAGGTTTTGGGTAAGAATTTTGAACCATACTTACCTTTAGTAATGGGTCCCGTTATGAGAACAGCAGCTATGAAACCTGATGTTGCTCTGTTAGATAGTGATGAAATGGCGGGCATTGAAGGACAGGAGGACGATTGGCAATTTGTTTCACTTGGCGAACAGAAAAATTTTGGAATTCGCACAGCTGGTAAGTTCAACCTTAGACATGGTTAGTTAAAACTTCGTTAAACCTGATTATTTTTGGTATGACTAATTAATACATTAAAAATCACATTTAGTTGTATTTGTAATTGCATAATCATCCAAAACACACCTTTCCGCCGTCCTTACTTTCGTTTATTTACTAAAGAGTATGGTATTATATAGCTGTATATTTTTTATGTAAAACATGATTATTTTTATAAAAGTTTTAATGTTTTTTTCTAATGGATCTAAAATATGGGACTTAATTGAAAACATTCTTTCAATATGACCTAAATCTCAAACCTGTGAGGAGCAGCAAGAACTAAATTTTTGGGTTTCAGTTTTAAGACAGATTTACATAAATGAATAGCATCGGTGTAATTTTTAGTATAGAGTTTATATTACTTATACTTTTACTGCTTTTTTTTTTAACTGGTAAACGGTAAGCCAAAGAGGAAGGTGTCGTCGATTTTGGATGTTTCAAGTTGTAATCTGTAGTTTTTGGCCTGATTCTAAAGCATTATTCGTTCCGAGACATTCCAAGCTTAAAGTTTGTTTATCTTTGTGAGAAGTGTTACAACCTTCATTGCAGATTTTGGTAATCTTATTCTAGTTGAAGGATCCAAATGCAGAGCATATCAGCGTCTTAAATAGATTTTTGCTTTTATTGCTTGACATGGATAACTAACTAGGAATAAAGCAGGCACAAAGGATGTACTCCTTCATTGTAATTGATTTGTTTCCAGATATTTATAAATGTTGTCTTTATAGTCACCAGCTTAAACCTTATTTTTGTTTAGAAGTACTACATGACAATGCCAATGAGAGTGCTTTTATAAAATTGTGTCGTTTGTTTTTATCTGCAAGTAATTTTTTTTTCTACTTTTCGCTTTTCAAAGTGTGAGTTAAATTTTTAAATGTGTTTTTGTGTAAGGCACTACTCTGTATCTTCATTAAGGGCATTGTATTAATAACCCACATTTTGCTGAAAAAGTAAACAGATTTGACAAGGATATGTCTCACTGATTCCTTAATAAATTGTAAAAACTGACCCTTTTAACAATAGTATGCCAGACATTGAGAGATTTTAATTATAGGTTTGGAAGACAAAGCCGCAGCATGTATGATGTTGGTATGCTATGCTCGTGAACTTAAAGATGGATTCGCTCCCTATGCAGAAGAAACCGTTAAGCTTATGGTGCCTATGCTTAAATTTTATTTCCACGATGGTGTACGTAATGCAGCCGCAGAATCACTTCCTTGGCTTCTTGAGTGCGCTATTTGCAAAGGACCAGCATTTGTTAACGACATGTGGAGATTTATTTGCCCCGAGTTACTTAGAGCAATTGATACAGAACCAGAAAGTGAGGTTCTTCTGGTAATGTTGGACTCATTGGCTAGGTGTATTCAGAAACTAGGACCGACTTACATTAACCAAGAATCTATGACTGAAATACTAAGGATTACAGATAAACTTATGACTGACCACTTTGATAGAGCTAATGATAGACATAAAAAACATTTAGATGAAGATTTTGATGAGGTGAGTTGTTTTGTTCATATTAAAATATTTTTTTATATAATGTTAGATACTTCATTCACTGATTAAATGGCCTAGTCAAGTAATGTAAATTGATAAATTGTCTCCCAGTTTTGCATATCCTGATAAAAAAAAATTATATTCCTTTATGTTAGTAAAGAAAACTACTTTTAGGTCTGGTACTTAATATATAAATAACAAATAATTTTATTGTTCAGATAATTACCATGGTTACAATTGTCACAATTGTTATTATGGAAATTATCCGGAAAATGCATTAAAGAAAGTATCAGGCCTTAAAATACAAGTCACAAGAAAATTACATTGATTATTTATTTAAGGTAGTTTACTCATAAAACAGCTTTTTTTAAGAATGAAATAAAATTAAAATATAGGGTTAATAAAAGTGTCTTTTAATTGAAAAAAAAAACGATTGTTTTTATTGTCTGTGAAACGAGATATTAACAATGAAGTTGTGCATAATTTACATTGTCGGTATCTGTCATCAATGAAAGCCATGCATTCATTTCGGAATATCTCGAAAACGGTTCTTACAATACTCTTTAAAAACTAATGCAATATAAATCGAAGTATTAGAAAATTTAAAAAAAAACTATAATTTTTTGACTGTTTTGTTAAAAAGATGTTAATTTTTTTAAGTTTTCTAGGTCTGTTTGTTATTAAGATATAGTGTACACTATTTTATTCTTTTTTTACGTAATCGCCCTTATAGTTCAGTAAATGAAGTCTGAAGAAACCCCAAACCTGAAGATTAGGTTGGGCCGTCATAATTTTTTTTTAATTTGCAGGTATTAGTGTGTACATTAATCTCTGAAAATATCATAGATGTCCGCAAGAGCCTGAAAATGGCCCCTTAGGAGCCCGGAAATCCGTTTTTTCGACTATTTTGGCCGATATCTCCTGAAACATGACACTTACGCAATTTATATTTAGACGAAAATAAAGAGCAGTTCATTAGCTGCAAAAATGATCTTCATCACTTTTGTCAAAAATTTAATAGTCTTTAAGATAACCGGCCATAAATGCGCCGCGTATTTTTTGCACCTGCACCCTCGTATTTTTTGCACCTGCCCCGCATTTCGAAAGGCGCTCTAAGCTACTCACACTTCCAAGCGGACGGACAAATTTTTAAATTACTTACCTAAAGATGCATATTTTTTCATGATTCAAAGTTCATATGAAAGAAGGAACCTGAAGCTGAAATAACTTTTCACTGTTTCCTTTTTTTGTTTCTCTAGAATATTAAAAACCCGAGCCAAAATTAGTTTTTGCTCGATATTTTTACCCTCCTATCAATTAACTTCTTTTTTTTATAAAGAGTAATTTTACCGAATCCTTTTGGATAATGGGGCTTTGAAAGGTGTTGAATACATTTTAAAAGACTTAATAAATATTTTATGTGTTTTTTTATAAACAACGTGTTTTTCTTAGGGCGGTTCTTTTAGATTTCCGGAGTTTTTAAAAATGCTCGGTTTTATCGCTAATTAATATATATTCAAGGTCCATATGGGCTAACAATGCACATCATTCAAAAACCTAGATTGTCCCCTTCTCGATAGCACTCTTTTTTTCCAAGTTTTTTAGTTTTCCGGAAAATCGAGAAAATTCTTGTTCCAATAAAAACTCAAGTAATTATCAAAAAAAAAATTAATGGGGAATATAAGAAGAATGCCCTCAAAAAGGGGGCAATCTAAGCTTTTGAATGATGTGCATTGAAAGCTGATTTGTTACTTGAATATTTTTAATTCCCGATAGACCCGAGCATTTTCGAAAACTCGGGAAATTCGAAAAAACCGCTCCAAGAAAAACACGTTGTGTATTAAAATACATAAATATATTTATTGAATTTTGCGGAATGTATTTAACACCTTCCAAAGACCCATAATCCAAAAGAATTTGATGAAATTACTTTTTATAAAAAAAATATGAACAGATTGATAGGAGGGTTAAAATATCGAGCAAAAACTAACTTTGGCTCGAGTTATAAATTTTCCAAAGAAACAAAAAAAAGGAAACAGTAACAAGATATTACTGCTACGCGTTCCTTCTTTCATGTAAACTTTAAATTATGCAAAAATATGTATTTTTACGTGAGTAATTTAAAAATTAGTTCGTCCGTTTGGAAGTGTAAGTAGCTTAGAGCACCTTTTGAGATACGGGGCAGGTGCAAAAAATACTCGGCGCATTTATGGCCGGTTATTGCAAAAACTATCAAATTTTTGGAAAAAGTGATGGGTATCATTTTTGTAGTTAATAAAATGCTCTTTATTTTTGTCTAAACACAAATTGCGTAAGTGTTATATTTCGGGAGATATCGACCAAATTAGTTGAAAAAACGAATTTCCGGGCTCTTGAGAGCCATTTTTAGGCCCTTGCGGACATTTTTTTGTATATAATAATTTCAGAGATTATTGTATACATTAATACCTGCTAATTAAAAAAAAAATTGTGACGGCCCAACCTAATCTTCAGGTTCACACCTTTGTTTACTGTACTATTATGGAAGTTGTATTTTAGGACTAGGTGGGTCCAAAAAGTGTAAAATATTAAATAACGAACAGTCCTCATGTGTTGTGTGTACAGTCTCCTACAAAAATAATATTTTCAAGCATTGAGAACCTCTAACTTTTGGTAAATCGTATTCGATCTAATTTGGAACAGAGCTAAATTTGGGGTCCATTCAAAATAGTGCATTACGAATTAAACTAAAATAGGAAAAAATATAATGATCCGTACTGGTACTAGTCCCGGCCCATTCTACAATCAATTTTTGTTAGATAGAGATGGGCGAGTTCGGCGCGGATAGCATGGAAGAGACGAAGATAAAAATGTTTATCCAAGATTAGGGGTTTAAATTGTGAATTTACTTACTATAAGGCGATAATTTTGTCTACGATTTTCGCGAGTGAACTACCTTAATGGTAAATTATTTATCAAAAAAACGATTTTTACAAAATTGCGTAATCAGTTCTGTTGATATTAAATACCGAAAATTTATCAGTTCCATTTCACAAAGAAGGGGAGAGTTAGCCTTGGCTGAATATGACAACACCACACGGCCTAATTTCTGTTAAACAATAATAATGGAAAATTTACAGTATTAGGCCGTGCAAATAAGTTTTATTTTTTATTTATTAAGTGTATCAATAAAAATAATTTACTATTTTTGTTACTTATAACTGCTCCTTCAATTATTATCTATTCGCACCAGTTGGTGGTTAAGAACCAATCAAACTCATATTTTTTAAGGTTATTTTTTCTATTTTAAAAAGTTCTTGCTTGGTTTACTCGCCAGGAAAGTTTTTATACAATGGAACCAGAACCGAAGCTGTCCCATTGTATAAAAACATTTCGGTCGAGTAAACCCAATAAGAACTTATTAAAACATGAATTCGCCACAAAACTATAGAACATATTTACAAGTCATTTTGCTTATTAAGCTTTTTATTTTTTTGTAGTCTATTAGGTTTTTAAAGTTCTTTTCAAAGTTTTTATCCCATTATCTTATTGAAGGAATTTGTTTAGCCTACATCGTCTATTTGTTCGGAAAAATACTATTCAGTTTAAAAGCATTTTAAATAATTAATTTAGTTCAGTTCTTGTAATTCCAACGTATATCATAAAATTTAAATTATCCTGCGAAATATAACGAAATATGTACATATAACTTTTTAGCAAACTTTACAGTGGCATTTATTTATTTTAATTTTATTGGCACCTTTAAACAAGGAACATTTAGAGGATATTAGCTAATTTTGATGTAATAGCACATGGAGCAGATTAGTTATTAATTATTTATGTTATATAATACGTTTTTAAACCAATTTTTAATAATTATGGTCTGTTACTTCGGAAATACAAAAACATGTTTTAAAAATTTTAGGAAGTTCAGGAACAACTGGAAGATGAAGAATCAGATGATATCTATGTACTAAGTAAAGTTGCAGATGTAATACATTCACTTTTTACAGTCTATAGAGAAAACTTTATACCATTCTTTGACCAGATTCTAACACACTTTGTAAACCTCTTGTCACCAAATCGAAGTTGGGCTGACAGGCAATGGGGAATTTGTGTTTTTGATGATGTTATAGAATTTACTGGACAAGCATGCACGAAATATCAGGGATACTTTTTGGAACCTCTGGCTGTTTATGTTAGGGACAAGAGTTGCGAAGTACGTCAAGCGGCGGCCTATGGATGGGGAGTGTTGGCACAGTTTGGGGGTGAACAATTTGCCGGAGAATTGGCAAAAATTGTGCCTTCATTAGTTGAAGTTATTAATGACCCAGAATCAAAAGATCCTCGAAACATAAACGCAACTGAGAACGCCATTTCAGCTGTTACTAAAGTAATGAAATATAACAACTCACAGATTAACCTAAATGAAATTATTCCCTTATGGTTCTCTTGGTTACCCGTAGTTGAAGATGCAGATGAGGCACCTCATGTGTATGGATACATGTGCGATTTAATTGAACAAAATCATCAGGCTGTTATAGGTGAGTAAACAAAATTTGTTTGTGCTTATAGTATGTAAAAAATTTTTAGCTATACATTTAGTTGAGCTTGTTTTGTTTAATTTTTATCAAATCGTCGCCAGTACCTTTATGTTTAAGTATCATTGATTAAAGGTTCTGGTTTTAGTAATACTATTTTCGTGGATTCCATTGTCTTTATTTGTTTATGATACACGAGGCATAGTGCGGTTAAAAAGATAGAGTCACTGCATGTTACAGGCCATTTCATGTCACTTCATCCAGGTCATGTCACCCATAACCTCAGATTTGGCTAAAAAAAATTTTATTTGTTTATTTGAGCATTCTAATAACATATACCAAGTTTTAAAAAATTATCTTTAATAGTTTTTAAGTTATGAATTTTTGAAATTTTACAAAATATGGTTATAATAGCGTTTCGGAGGCTACCACTTTCGGCGACATTATTATATTAAAAAATCCATAACTTCTACAATATTTAACATAAAGCAATATTTTTTTACCAAAATGTTTAGAAAATCAGGGGATTATAGAAAAAATATATTTAGTTAATTATTACTTCATATTTCTATGGAATGCTGTCTAAATTTAAATTTTGAGTCCTTTTTAATTCGCAAACAAAAA
>JAHBCN010004871.1:0-59931 GCA_019359885.1 Listronotus oregonensis | reverse complement strand
ACGACCGGTGCTTTAAGAAGCACACCTTCTATGGCTATGGAAACTCCTGGGCTTAACCCACTTGGATATTTTCATCAAATTGGAAGCATCAGCAACGCCTATAGTATAAAAAACGACGGCGTGGAAACAAAATCCCGAAAATGTGATCACACACGGGCAATGGATATTATCGACGAGCAGCTCTTGGACATAAGATCTGATCACATGACAGCCGTCTACCATTTTGACAAACCATATAGTGTCAGCTGTGATCCTGACATGGACAAAGGGAACACCTCCATCACTTTTCAAAGGCTAAAAGCTTTCCATTAGGCAAGCAAGCCACAGCACATCAGGCGGAAATTTATGCTATCCAAACATGTATTCAAGAGAATGTGAGAAGGGGGGGACATCACAGCCAAAACATATGCATTCTCTCTGACAGCCAGACTGCTCTAAAAGCCATGAACTCCCATCGTTTTATATCAAAAATCACGATGGAGGGCCGACCTAAAGGAACTTTCCGCCAGGAACAACAGAATAGAACTCTCTTGGGTTCCTGGACAAACGGAAATAGAAGGCAATGAAAAAGCAGATAAACTAGCAAAAGCCAGCTGATCAGAAAGCTCAATGGAGCAGAGCAAGTCCTTGAACTATCAAAACTGTTCGTTGACATGCATCACCTGGTCAATGACATGCGAAGACAGCGCTAGGCGACCCTTCTAAGAAACTAAAAGCTGAGCTCCTCCTTCTGGGTGGTACTTAATTCAGACAAGTAGTAGGACTTTTAAAAGGCCACTGTCATCTAAGGAAACACATACAGAAAATGGGCATACAAAACGATCCCACAACATATAGGCTTCGTGGGGAAGAAGAGGACATAGCTTCACACATAATATATGACTGCAATGCACTGATGTACAGAAGACATATACTGTTCAAAAACCTACAGAGAGGAACTGCACTTCCTCTTAAACATCTTGGTAGAAACCTATTAGACCTGATAAAGTAAAACGGACTTCTGTAACAACAAAGGGGAGCACAGTAAGCCAGTAGAGTGCGGTGCAAATATGGGCACGCGACCAACCTCGCTGAAACCAAACCAAGTAGCTTGGTAAATAGTAGTTATACCTAACATATGCCTAATAATGGCTGAATGCCCAATAGTGCTGACCACAAAGATCATCCATCCTAACCTATATATGGGAACCATTAAATAATGCCGTTTTTGAAGTTGAATTATCTGGAAAACATTTTTCAGTATGAAAATAACATGGAATTCTATTTAAAATCCAAAAATCGAGAACTATATAATAATAAAGTTGGTAGAGTCCGATTTAAAGAAGAAAAGGCCAGGAACGTCATACCAAAAGAGTCCGCGATAAAGCCTTTATCTCTCTACGCTCCACCCATACGTTGTTAAATTTGGAACAGAGCGACGAGAACGGGAATAATTTTAAAGTGAGAGAGAACAACGCATGCTGATGACCCTGGTGGCCTTTTCAACTTTAAATCGGACTTTACCAGTACCTACCAATATGAAATAAGTTTTGTATTTAAAATGTTTATCATATTTTAGACATGCCAAGTTTTAATATTTGCCTTGCTTTACCTTTCGGGCATCGAAAAACAAACTGGAAAAAAAAACGCTAATCGAAAGTCGTACTGCTACGTATAATTGAAGCTAGTACATTGCGTTTGCGTACGAACGATAACACGGTTCACCCGGTAACGTTCGAAATGAGATTGTCGGCCCAAGTTCGCTCACCCGACCTACCGAAGCGGGCAGGCGGTGTAGGGGAAAGGAAAATGCGGGGAAATATTTGAGTGAACCTAGCCTGCAGGATCAATGATACCTAATCAACCAAAATTGTGTGTACAAATAAAGACAATGGAATTACATAAAAACAGTAATATTTAAAAAAAAACATAATTCCTAACTTGTTAAAATTAAAAGTTTATCAAAGAAACTTAAATGATTAAAACCTATTTTAATTTAGTTTACTATAAAAAAAGTTGAGAACTACAGGAATTTGCTTAGGTTTTGGTTTCTAATAAATTGTCTACCTTAATATGTATATAGATTTAATTTAAATATTATTTTCAATTTACAAACAGGGTACATTCAATTTTTAAACATACCTATTTTTTTAATTACAGGTGCAAACAATGCAAATATTCCTAAAATTATTCATATCATAGCTGAAGCCTTTTACAGAGATGCAATAGAACCAGCATCACAAGAAGGATCTAGAATGCTTAATATTGTAAGACAGGTACAATCCAATGAATCATTTTTCCAATCTGTTATCCAAACAATGTCCCCAGAACTACAGCAAGCTCTTCATGTTGCTTTGCATACCCCACCATCTTAGTAAATAAAATTCCTATTTATTGTGTTTGTATCGTAAAATTAAAAGTTATAAATAGCTATATTATTTTTTTATATCAATTTGACATAATTGTTCACTGGCTTATGGCCTTCAATGTAAGGTAAATTAAAACTACCTTTCTAAGAGGTGTTTATTTATTAAGTCTGTACATAGATTGTACACCATTCTGGACTGCATGTGATATTTTTATTTTCATCATTAAGACTATTTTTCTCTTGAAAATTCTTATCTGTTAGTGTTTTTAATTAAAATTTATTCAACATAATGTTGTGAAGATATTGTCAAATAAAACTTCCTCTATATTTTTACGTGCGTTTTACTTAATTTTATTTTGTTTACTTCCAAATGCGTAAAATGATAAAGAATTTTTAAAAAATAAAAAGCCAAGGTAGTTTTTAACCTTTTTTGTTAATACAAAAAAAATCTTAACATTTACACCAATGGTTAGAGTACAAATATGTTTCTATGTAAGTAATTGTGAGTCTGATGGTAATTTTAAACTGTACAAAGTTCTATATTTACGAATAATAACTTAATACGACTATTACCCAAAGTGTTTTCTCCTAAACAAAAAGAATGTGATGGTAAATAATATTGCTAGACTTTAAAAATATTTTATGTTTAGTTTATAGAATTGTAAGGAGTTGAGATTGTTTAATATTATATCATAAAATCCTTTTTTATTATTGTTTAGGTCTAAAAATCTAGATAGAAAATATTAGTTTATTTGAATATTACTTAAATAATAAACGCCTATAGAATGGAACCGAGAATATAAGATAGATACTATCAATATTGTTATTTATTAATTTGTAAATAAAAAATATGTTATTGGGTCCTATTCTGACTTAAAGATAGGTTGATGACTAAAGTCAGCTAGACCCTACAGGTATTTTAAAATAGACGCCCTCCGATAGAGGTGTATTCACTGTAATATCTTAAGGCCATTCTACATGACGCTCCTCAAAAGAAATCAGTTACAAACTTTAATTAGTAACCAGTTACTTAAGCGTCACTACTTATATAATACCATAGCGGTTTGCACACGACCCGTTGATTAGTGACCAATCGCGGCGTGTGAAGCCGCTATGGTATTATATGAGCAGTGACGCTTAAGTAACTGGTTTCTTTTCAGTAGCGCCGTGTGAGAATGGCCTAACACAAGGCTGCTCGACCCCAGGCCCGCGGGCCACTCTATGGCCCGCGCAAGCAAGTCCTGAAATACCCACCAAATGTGCAGCCGCGGTCGGAACGAAGTGTCCGCGAGGCCTAAGGAGAGCTTTGCATTTGTGTGAGTGCACATAGATAGAGTAGGTGTAACGTCGGCTTAGAGCGTCGCACCTTCCACACTTCAAGACTTTGACAACAAAAACAAAATAAACATTTTTATAAATCCTTTCATAATCAGTTTGACTAAAGTAGTTAGTTATCCTACCAATATTTAGTTGAAACTTGTTGAACTGCAAAATCTCGTTTCGTTAAAAAACCTTTTTGCCGACAAAGTGTCTTTAATACCACAAACTTTTTTGGAAGATTTTGCAGATTTCAGAAAATTGGTACCAAAAGAAGATTTTCCAGTGATAACTGACCCGGCATTACAGTTTTTAAGTAGTTTTGGTTCAACATATATTTGTGAAAAGGTTTTTTCCAGATCTTAATTATGTTAAAAATTAAGGACCACCTTGGATTGGTCGCCTAACATGAGAAAATTATTAAAAGAGAAACGATGGCAGAAGTAACACTGATTGTAACAACAACTTACCTTACATTGAGAAGACACAGATACATAGTACAGGATGCGGTAGCATAACTTCCTTTTTTCAAAACTTAATAAAACTCATTGTATGGATCAGACAGTTTTAATTTGGTTTTAACAATATTGGTACATACCTAAAGTTTTGTTTTACATAGCTTTGAAGAGCAAATCACGTAGGTAACGTCCCCCATTCTCGATACATTAAGTAAACATATTTCTGGCGCTTCTTATGACTCTTTTAAGCATAGCAGGCATTATGTTGGCAATTTCTTACTGGATGTTATTCTTTAAATCTTATAGGGTCCTTGGAAGATTCACATAAACACGGGATTTCAAAAACCCCATAGAAAACAATCACAAGCGGATAAATCGGGAAATCGTGCCGGCCATTGCAAATCGCCCCTGATCAAAAAAGGAAGTTATGCTACCGCGCCAGAAATCGGTTTACTTAATGTATCAAAAATGGGGGACGTCACCTACGTGATTTGCTCTTCATAGCTATGTAAAACAAAACTTTAGGTATGTACCAACATTGTCAAAACTAAATTAAAACTTCATGCTTCATACAATGCGTTTTATTAAGTTTTGAAAAAAGGAAGTTATGCTGCCACACCCTGTGTGTTTCTTTATTTAGCATAAGATGTTTGTTGTTTTTTTTATAGTAAATATTACCTAACAAAAATAAACAATAATTATTAATTTCATTTTTGTTCTGAGAGCACCTAACTAAATAGGAACTGTCAGAGGCCCGCCCTAATGCCTGAATCCTCCGTTTGGCCCGACTGTTAAAAAGGTTGAGCAGCCTTGGCCTAACACAACAGTAAAGTTATTATAATGGGGTTACGGACAACTTTTCCTTTCGTACTTTGTGCTGACATCTTATTTATTTATTTATTTATTTACGTATTGGACATTTACAAGGATTACAAGTATAGATAAATATAATACTAAACACTAATTAACTAACTCACTAAAATAACCTTGGCTACAGTTTTAAACATGCTCAAAGAAATGTCAAAGAAGTCCAACTGATCGTAAAACTTATTAACATTCCTAGCTATTCTATTTATAGCACTGTACAGCAAGTAATACGTTTGACAGTAGGGTACATGTAAAAGGGCTTGACTGAGAGTCTGACGAGTTGGTACTCGAATAGCAAAAGCTTCCAGACTTTTTGGACATCTTATAAAGTTGTTCAGTGATTTGAACGCGAAACAGACATCGTAGTACTCCCTTCTACATGCAAGTGTGGAGAGGTCCAAATATGACATACTCATCATCATTTGTTAGCTGAATACCATTTCTTAAAAGTATAAAACGTGCAATTTTTATAAATTTGTGTTGCACATTCTCGAGCCTATTAATGTATGTTTGATAGTATGGTGACCAGACAATACTTGAACACTCCAGAAATTGTTAAGATTTAATGAATTATTTAGGACAACAGAAATACTGAAGGTGGAGAACGTTGCTCTTAAGAAGGAAGTATCGCAAATCGCGAATCGATTAAATAATTTAGAACAATTTAATCGCTCATGTAATATAGAGCTGCAGGATATTCCAGAAAAACCCAGCGAGAATTTAGTTTCAATTGTCGCCAGGGTTGCTGAAGGGTTAAAGTTTAAGTTAGAAACTACCATGATCGACAACGTCTTTAGAGTCCCCACACAAGTAGAAAATAAACCAAAAAATATAATAATAAAATTTTTATCTAAGCTTCATCGGGATGGGTTTCTATCCGCTGCTAAACTTGCTAGAAAGGATTTAGGAAATGCACAGGGCTTAAAGATCGATGGAATTTCTAACAAATTCTTTGTAAATGAGCACTTACCCCCACAAACAAAATTACTATTAAAACAAGCACGAGAACAAGCTAAAAATAAGAACTTTAAATTTGTGTGGGTCAGTGGCTGCTCGTGGGTTAAAAAGTAAGGGGTTGCAATTCTAATGGTTCTTTAAAAAAATAAATAAATAACCACAATAAATTTAATGTAAATAAATAGACATACAAAAACTGTAATAAAAATCATACAAGTAGCTACATATGTTACACATATAACCAAAATAACAAATTATACTTCAATAAATCAGCCGGCGAGATAAATAAAGGTTGCAGTGGAACTGCAAACCGCATGCCGCTTATGAGACTAAATTCAGCGCCCAATGCCAAGATAGGCAACTCCATATACTTACGCTTACTCGTAATGAATCCAATTGGGTTTGCATTTTGATTGCAACCATCGCATCGGCATCGGCTTTTAGGATGCTACGCGACGCGCGATTAAATTAATGATATTTTAGCAGTTAAGTTTTATAATAATTTGGCTGTTATTTCGAGATAACATTAATAAAACAATAAATACAGATGTTCGAATCAAATTTTTAAAAAATCTGTAACTATGTAATGATTAATATATATATATATATATATATATATATATATATATATATATATATATATATATATATATATATATATATATATATATTATATATATTTTTTTTTTAAATTTTATTTTAAACCTTTTTTGGGGGTTGCGCAAACCTGCAAACCTAAGGAGGAGCCGCCACTGGTGTGGGTTCAGAACGGTAATGTGCTAGTTAGAAAGTCCGAGGATACAAGAATAATTCACGTTGCTAAGGCAGAGGATCTCAATGCCATTTAGCGCGATGTTTATCATTTTTAGCAACTACCAATTTTGTATTATGCCCTGATGGCTCTCAATGTCATATATCAAAATGCCCGGGGCCTAAGAACAAAACTAGAAGACTTTAAGCAAAATATTTATGCAAATAACCCCGATATTCTTTGTGTTACCGAATCCTGGCTAGAGGTACCATTTTTGATCATGAATTGGCTGATTTAAATCAATACACCATTTTTCGCCGAGACCGTGAAACAATACCTGGTGCAAAATCTGAAGGCGGAGGGGTACTTATCTCAGTAAAGAATAAGTTTAGTGCTGGTTTGGTGCCAGAATATCGGAGTAGTGCCGAAGATTTATGGATTAGTGTAAAGTTGGACAATAAAATATTGTTTGTTTGCTGTGTTTATCTTCCTCCCAATGATAACGGTGCTTATGTAAGTTTTTCATCTAGGTTAAGTGGTTTACCTGTTAAAGATAATCATATACTCTTAATTTGTGGCGATTTTAATGCTTCTTCCACGCAATGGGTGCGGGTGGATAATAGTGGTTATCTGGAACCATTTAATGTTGAACCTAAATACTCATTATTGTTGGATACCTTTTCATTTCAAAATTTGTTACAATTTAATAATATTCTTAATCACAATTATAGGTTACTCGACCTAATTCTGTGTAATAAATTTAAAATTTTAGAGATTAGTCATTGTACCGGAGGATATACATCACCCATGTATTGAGTTTCTTTTTGATATTACCTTGCATAAACCCTTGAAATTTAATCGTACTACATATTTTAACTTTAAAAGAGCAAATTATGAAATTATCAATGAGGAGATTTCGAATAATGATTGGAGCTCAATGTTTTTAAATAAATGTTTGGATCGTAGTTTGGATGTATTCTATAATAAAATCGATAATATTATACAACATAATGTACCAACTTATTCAAAGAATAAATATTTTCCTACCTTTTACTCGCATGCAACAATAAGGACCGTTAAGGAAAAAACAAAATCCATAAAAAATGGCTTAAATATGGGAATGTTAATGATTTAAATTTATTTAAAACTTTAAGATCACGGTGTAAGGCTCTAATTAGAAACCCCAGGAGATTTTGGAACTATGCCTCTATTAAGAAGCAATGTGTGAGTAGCATTCCCAGCGAGATGCACTGGGAGACAAGATTGCTCTGGGTGGTTCTGATATCAGCGATTTGTTTGGAGCATATTTCGAGTGTTTTCGTGCCGGAGATGTATCAGTTTGATTTTGATTCGCTTCCTCAAAATTTAAACAATCTAGACTAGCATTGTCCTCCGGAACAAGGAAGTACAAGAGGTACTCCGAGAACTCGATCCTAGTAAGGGTTCCGGACCGGATAATTTGCCATCTAGTTTCATCAAGAAATGCGCCGTTTCTCTTAGTGTGCCACTAACGCTTCTTTTTAATCGTTCGCTTTGTTTGGGTGTGTTTCCGGAGAGGTGGAGGTCTGCCATGGTTGTGCCCATTTTTAAGGGGGGCCAGAAGAATGATGTCACAAATTATCGTCCTATAAGCAAAATTTCAATAATACCGAAAGTTTTCGAAAAATTAATTTATGGGTATTTTTTTACCCTAGTAAAAAATGCAATTATATTGCATCAACATGGCTTTTTTCGTGGTCGCTCCTTGGAGACTAATTTGTTCATGTTTAACGAATATCTGCACAACCACATGGACTGCAGAGTTCAGGTGGATGCTGTATACACCGATTTTAGCAAATCATTCGATAAAATAAGTCCCAACATTCTACTGAGCCAGTTGGCGGAAATCGGTGTGGGTGGTAGCCTTCTTAGATGGGTGGCGTCATATATTAGACCGGTCGCAATATGTTTCTCTTCAGGGCTTTAAGTCTAAATCATTTATATCCACGTCCGGTGTACCCCAAGGGTCACATCTGGGACCTTTATTTTTTATTATCTATTTAAATAACATTAAATCTTGTTTTTATTATACCGACTTTCTGCTCTATGCAGACGATTTAAAAAAATTTTACAGTATCGGCACCCTTGAAGACTGTGACAAGCTTTAGAGTGACTTAAATCGCTTGAAAGACTATTGTGATAAGAATAGCCTATATCTTAATCTGTCTAAGTGCACCTCCATTACGTTCTCCCGCAAACAGGACCAAATAATGCACGAATACCGAATACTTCCTTAAAAAAAGTTTCTAATATAAGAAACTTAGGAGTTGTCTTCGACTCTAAATTGCTTTTTGATTTACATGTTGAATCTGTTGTTAATTCTGCTTCGAAAATGTTGGGTTATGTTACAAGAAAATGTAAACATTTTAAGGATGCTAAACCAATTATTTGTTTGTACAACTGTTTTGTTCTAAGTAAATTAAACTTTGCCAGTGTTGTTTGGAGTCCACAGCAAATAACGTACATTGATCGTTTGGAACGAATCCAGAATAGATTTTTAAAATATCTTTCGTTCAAACAGGCATTTTTAATTCCAAACAACGGTATTTCTCAGGCTCGGAGTCATTTTCGTCTTATGTCTCTGACGGATAGAAGAACCATCTCTGATGTGCTATTTTTATTTAAGATTTTTAATAACATAATACAAAGCCCAGAAATTCTCGAACAGATTTACATTAATGTCCCTCAGAGGCCTCTGAGAACAAACGAATTGTTTAATCTGCCATTTAGGCGAACATATTCGGCTCAGAATTCTCCTCTTTGCCGAGTAGTAAGACACAGCAATAGTCTTCGTAACAAAGTTGATTTCTTTTCAATGTCATTAACACAGATAAAAAATATTTTAAAAAATAATTAAGAACAGTAGCTTTACTTTAACTTTCCTAATGTGTCTTTTGTGGTTGTTGATGATTTGATAATTTAAATTTTTTTGCACGTTATATTTATTGTTGCTTGCTTGTATATTTGAATTAAGTGTAGTATCTTTAATTTAATTAATTTTAAGTTTGCTTTAATTGGTAAATAACCTTTCACATCTTTTATATTATAGTTACTTATATTTCATATTGTAATATTTATATTTAATTTTGTGGATACTCCAGTGGGTGTTTACCTGTTTGTATCCCTTATAACTAGAATAAATAAAGAATAAATAAAATAAACAGATCTAACAAATGAAATATACAAAGTTTTAAAGGCACAAATGTTGTGAAAGTCTTTACAGGATCTCTTAATAAATCCCAGCATTCTGTTTGCCTTACAAATTATATTTTCAATATGATTCGAAAACAATAACTTTGCATCCAAATACACCCCTAAGTCTTTGACTAAAGAAACTTCCCTAAGTTTAACATTATTAATGTAGTACTGACAGGGAAACATTTTCTTTGTTCTGTTGAATCTCATAAAGCAGCATTTATCAGTGTTAAGAGCCATATCATTCCGTTGTCACCAAGAAAAGACCGTATTGATGTCGTTTTGTAAGGATATCACGTCCTGAACAGATGTAACTCGTGTGTACAACTTCATGTCGTCGGCAAACAGTAAGTATTCTGCAGACAACATACTACCTAGGTCGTTAATAAAAAGACTGAATAAAAGAGGTCCAAGGTGAGATCCCTGTGGAACTCCCGACGTAACCATGAAGGATTCAGAGAGATGACCGTCGATTTTAACGAGTTGTTCTCTATCAGATAGATAAGACTCCACCCACAATAGTAGTGTTCCAGAAATGCCATATCCTGCCAGTTTTGAAAGTAAAATCAGTTTAACTGTACTTGAAACTTCAAACGCGTTTTTCTCAAAACTATGTTTTTAAAACTTTCCTCCATCATATCTCAAAAACGGCTTGGCCGATTCACTTTTTAATTTGACTCAGCACATATAGACGCACGGAATGGTCTATTATCAGCCATAAAAATAAATTATTTTATTTTTTTTTTTAGTTACAAAAAACAAATAAAAGGTGTTTCTTGTCAAAAATCCAATTTTTAAATTTTCTTTTTATAATACTTCGTTTCGTGTATTAAAGCTTAAAACGTCGTCGATTTTCTTAGTTTCATATAAGCCAATCAGCTGATTTCGTTAAAGAAGAGAGGGTCCATTTCTCCGAGGTAACTGTCTTCAGAGCGCTATAACTTTGGTTATATTGAATATTTTTAGCTAAAAATCATACTCTTGAAACACTTATAAATAAATGATAAAAACTTCAAAGTTCTATCTCTTCATTGGTCTTCACAAAAAAATCAGAAAAAAAATGCATAAAAATCAGGCTGTTAAATCAGAGACCCCTTAAAGTTCCTAACCTAGTCCAGGTTGGTGGCAACCGCTTTGGCTTTATACTAATTTTTTTTTGAAAAGTACCCTTGGATTATGAGACTTAAATAGGAACCTGACTAGATGCATGATGTTAGTACTAAGTCCAGCTCCCGCGTCATTGTCGTTTTAGAAACCCTTTTTAACCAAATATTTTCATATTATTAATTAAAAAATGTTTTTTTATGATTAAATATTGCTATGTCTAATTTAATGGTGTTAACGTATTAATTTAAATTCTTATTGATTCTGGTTAATTAAAAACTTCCATAAGACTTTGGCGGTAAATTAGTTTAAGTTAGATAGGGGCACACTGCTAACAAGTTCAGAAAAAAAAGAACATTCAATGCGGTACAAAAAAAAATTCCTAGGTTTAAAGTAAACAAATCCCTTTACTTTTTTTTATGGGTGGATGAAACGAGGAGTCTCTCACCGTCTGCAATATGTATACAAATTTTATTTTAGGGGGTTTTCTAGTCTAAAAAGTTAAAAAAATCTTTTTTTTTTCATATTTCGAGATTTTTTTTTAAATTTTTCCTTGTTCCTGCCATAAAAACATTTGTACTGATAAAGAATCTACCATTTTTTTATTATTTGAATGACCAGAAGAGAGGGAATCGTGACAAGATGGATAGCCAAAATATTGTTTTTTTTTTCATGGACTATCAAAAACGCCCAAAATTCGGGCTTCTAGAGTAGAATACCCCCTAAAGGCACTGCTGTTTTAAACAATGCTTCAATGCAGCAGGGTCTCCCAACGTGTCGCAATGTCTTGCAATTCGTTGCAGAGCCTGCGAGGTATGACAATATTATACGAAATTAACAGGATTGCATTTGATGTGCGTTGTTTAATTAAGAAACATTTGACCAGGTTTTCAAATAATTCTTAGACCCTTAAATCACTGAACATTTATTTACTGCAGATTTTATTGAATATACTTAAAATATTTTAGGTGGATACTGGAAAACAGTTAATTTTATTATTATTTTTTTAAAATCAAAGGTTTAATAACAAAAAGTATTAAATATTTTAAAATAAAACCACAATATTTTATGTACAAATATATTTGTACTTAATTACATTCTATTTTGCTTTCTTAGACTTAATTTTCCTCATGTAGAACTCAAGTTCTTTACCTTCTAAAATGTAACCATCAGCACGCCCACACTGTCCAGGTCGGGAAGCTAAACAGGCTAAAATAAGGGTAAAATATAATTAGACATATTAAAGAGAATAAAAATTCATAAATACAGTAAGTCAAGTAAAGATCAGAGTAACTATGACAAGCAAGTCATCAATCACACTAAGCACCTAAGACAGGTAACTTAATAAAATGTGACTTCGCTCAGAAGTTTTCATCATTACAAATCCTAAATACTTCAGAACTTTTAAATAAAAAATGTGGCTAAATTAATAATAATGGAGCAGCCCAACTACTTCTGGACACATTTATACTGAAATATAAATGTTTAAGACTCTATTTACTAGAACTATTTGGACGTTTTGGAGGTAATGACTTGCCTTATAAATGAATCATTTAGTACAGGAATATTTCCCAAATGCCTTAAAATAACCAGAATTGTGCCAATTAACAAAGGCGGCGAAAACACTGAACCCACCAATTACAGACCCATCGCAATTCCTTCGATCATCTCAAAACCAATAGAAAAATTAGTTAAAAATAGGATGATGTCGTTTATAGAAGCACATGACTTAATACATTTAAACCAGTTCGCATTCCAAAAAAATAAGAATACTTCAGATGCCATTCATCACACTCTGGATGTAATATATCAAGGAAAAGACAAGAACAAGTCCATGCTTATATTGTTTATCGATCTGGAAAAGGCTTTCGATTGTGTGGACCACGAAATATTGTTATCAAAGCTAGAGGGCTATGGATTTAGAGGCATAATTAACAAATGGATCAGAAGCTTTTTGGAAGATCGTATGCAATTAGTGGAAATCTCTGATAATCAAGGTAATCAAATAAGATCAAAGACAGAAACTACAAATATTGGAATTCCGCAGGGGTCAACCCTGGGACCTCTGTTGTTTCTTATATATATCAACGACCTACCATCTTTGCCAGTTGATGCATGCTTCACACCTTTCGCAGATGACACGACAATAACATGGGTTGCCGATAACGACGAAGAACTACAACGCAAAGTAAATTATTTATTTATTTATTTATTTATTTATTTACGGGCAAAACCCATTTACAAATCTACAAAGTTTACAAATAAATTTAATGTGCACAATAATTAAAGTAATAAATATAAATATAAATATAAGCTGCACTTAGAATAAATAATCTAATCTATTATCACATTACACATCACAGTTCAAGACGTATCACATTTTTCTTAAATACATTAAAGGAGGAACTAAAAAGTCATTGTCCACTCTATTTCCATTCATAAGCATTCTTGTGATAGGAGAAAACCTGCCATAATTGCTCCTATGAAAATCTACAGCAAGAGAGACTGTTCTCTTGTGCTCCTCGGCGGAACACGAAAAGTGATTTTACTTAAAAGGCTTTGGCAATCAATGTTTCCATTAATTAAATTAAACAGAAAAAAATATCAGCTTTTATTCTGCGTTCCGCCAGGAGTCCAAGCCCAGTCTATGCCTTCGAACATCATAGGATTCTGGGGAAAGTTAAATTTAAATGAAATAAACCTAGTGTACCTTTTCTGTACCCCTCGATGTTTTGTATATGTACTGCATAAAGGGTGACCAGATACAGGAAAGGTATTCCAAGTTTGATCTAACAAGAGTTTTATAAATATTGTTCAAACTATTTATGTTACGGAAATCCCTAGTGTTTCTACATACAAAACCCAACAACTTTAAAGATCTGTTTACCATATGTTCATAGTGGATGTGAAAGTCTAATTTAGTATCTAAGTGTAAACCCAAATCACAAATTGTGGTAACCCTTTCTAAAGGCTCACCGTTTATACCATAAACATAAGTGAGTGGATGCTGCGACCTATGAAAGGTCATTGTTTTACATTTTCTCACATTTAAATCCATCCTGTTTCTATCACACCATACACTCACTCTGCTCAGGTCATCGTGCAAGTTTATAGCATCCTGAAAAGATTTCACAGGTACAAACAATTTCAAATCATCAGCAAAAAGTAGGGGTTGTGAGAATCGGATTTCCTTTCTAAGATCATTAATGAAAATATTAAAGAGATATGGACCTAGATGACTACCCTGAGGGACTCCCGATGTAACATGCACCTCTTGTGAAACAAAACCTTTTACCTTTACAAACTGTTTTCTATTATTTAAATAAGATTTTAACCATCTAAGCAATGTACCAGTAAAACCAAAGGCTTCTAGTTTTTTCCCTAAAATATGGTGATCAACAGTATCAAAAGCCTTACTAAAGTCGGTGTACACAGCATCTACTTGACACCCACTTTCCAAGGCATCTAACACTGCCTGTGTAAACAACAACATATTTGTTGTGGTGGATCTGCCATCAAAAAAGCCATGCTGTTCCTGATTCATAATAGACATAATTGGGTGTTTAATGTCATCACAAACAATTTTTTCAAAAAGCTTTGGGATAGTACTTAGTTTGGAAATTGGTCTATAATTTGTAGCATCAGAGTAGTTTCCGTTCTTATGTATAGGTGTGATATAACTCTGTTTCCATCTTTCAGGAAAAACACCACTCTTAAGTGATAGGTTAAAAAGCAAATAAAGAGGATTCGAAAGAGAATAGACACAATTTACTAGTAAACCAGAAGGCACATCATCAGGTCCAGGACCAATACCTTGTTTCAGATCCAAAATATATTGAAAAACCTTCCCCACAGAAATCGAACAATCATATAAATTTAGAGAACTCTCACTCTCAAGACCAGGCAAGTGTTCACAGACACCACTCGGTTTATAAACACTTTCAAAGTGCGTTTTAAAAATATCTACTATTGCTTGCCCATCTGCTCCTGCTATATCGTTTAGCTGTATACAGTTTGGAATGCTATTACCCCCCCTCTTAGAGTTCAAAAAGTTCCAAAATTCTTTAGGATTACTATTTAAATTATTTTCAACATTATTAATATAATTTATATAACAATTATGCTTTACCATTTTACACTGTGATCTCAAACGAGAAAATTTCTCATAGTGACACCACAGATGAGTTCGTTTATATTCTTTGTGACACATCTTTTCTCAAAAATTTTACTTTTGAGCTCATTCGAGTACCATACAGGAAATTTAAGGTTTTTGAGACGATTAACAGGAACACACTGGCTTATTCCCTGATATATCAAATTATAAAATACATTTACTGCTTCATTAACATCCTCAATAGAACCTAATACATTGTTCCAATCTACTGAATGGTAAAAATTGTTTAACATGATATAATTAGCTCTCTTAAAATCATAATATTGAGTGTCATACTGTAAGTCACTAGACCGCACTGAAATAGGAACACCAATAACAAGGGCAGGGTGATGCTGATCACATGGAAGCAGACATTCATGGGCAATATCCACAGACGCAAGTTTTTCATGTGTAAATACCAAGTCCAACATGACACCATTTGCGTTAGTTATATTGTTCACTTGAAAAAGCTGATTATAGGCAAAACAGTCACCAAGCCATCTAACCACATCCCTATTATCACTTGGCATGCACACACCCATATCATCATTAGTCCAGTTGACCTTGGGCAAATTGTAATCTCCTAATAGGCACAGCTTACGGTCCGGATATGTCTGAAGTATGTCATCTACAGTGGAACAATGAGCCTGAATAACATCAACAGTTAAGGGCTGAGGCAGGTAAATGGACCCCACTATTATCTTCTCAGATCCATAGCAAACAGAAACAAACAACTGTTCAACATTACTTTGTCCAACCTCAATTAAATTTGATTGATAATCTGTCCGCACTGCAATCAGCACACCTCCGCCCCATCGTTTACAACTAGTCAGCTCAGATCGGTCCTTTCTATAAATATTGTAACCTGTCATCCCCAATTCACCATCCACTATATCCTTGTTTAACCAAGTCTCCGTAAACACTACTACATCATAATCACATTCAGACATACCCAGCATTAGTTCTGTCAGCTTAGTTCTAGTGCCCCTAACATTTTGGTAGTAAATGTGTAAATTGGCCTTACCCGTCGGAATTAGTTTTTTTCTGTTTCTGTTCCATGTTTAGAGGAGTAATCCACCCTAGAAGAAACTATTTTGGGAGTGCCCCTACGGTATTTAATGGTGAGGTTTTGTTCACCATTGTTTTGTCTAGTTTGCAGTTCTGATTGAAGTTCTTTGAGATGCTGCCTTTGAGAGTATGTCTGATCCGGACCAATTTTTACTCTACCCATAGAGATTTTTGACCTATTTTTTAAAACCTCCAGGGCAATTGAGTCACTTGCCATTATAGCCTTAATGGGCCTAGGTTTCTCTCCACGTTTACCTACACGTATTACCTTTATTACATCGCTATCAGTTACAATATCTTGAAAAATGTTTTTTACCTTTTCTACATCATGGGCAATGCGATCCGTGAGATCCTCCGAATGCGACTCATCAATATTGTACAACATGATGTTTTTGGCTCTGCGCTTTCTGTCTTCAAACTCCTGAATAGAATCCTGGCAGGGGACATCCCTTGGTGTATTAGCTGCCGAAAAATCGTTAGATTTTCGCAGCTCTGCAATAGTTTCCTTTAAAACAAAAACTTCGTTTTCCAAGCTATTTATTTTGTTCGTTTTCTCTTTAGACATTTCACGGAGTTCATTCAGAGTTTCCCGGATTTCATCCCTCTGCTCGAGTATAATAGCCAACATTTGGGAAATTAAGGAAATTATATCTTTATTACTGGCGTTATTTTTATTTTGCAAAGATGACATTTGTCTTCTAACCTCCGAAAATGAAGTGTTTAGAGATTCGTCGGACGTGGATTTACTTATATTTTGGACTTTTCCGTTGTTGGAGCGACTCACTCTTACCGTGACATTACTTGACGGTGGATTTGATCGATCGGCGCTACATGAGCCATCACTAACGCCCATGGAAACACGCTTAACCACACTTTTTCGACAGGATTTACATTCCCAATCATGCGATCCCTGTTTTTCAAAATTTGAATAGATTTTATTAAATTCCGAACTACTAAGGCCCGAACAACCCTTATGAATCCAGGTACAACAAGCTTTGCACTCAACTGCGTGCTGATTCGATTTTATTTCACGATCACAATACGGACAAATACAACGATCCGCCATCTTAATAATAATAATAATAATAATAATATCCTTTATTTCCAACAAAATCATTCACAATGACAAAGAAACGTCAAAAAATATACTTAAAATACATACAATTACCTAACATATTAAAATCATAAAAAGTATAAATACAATTAAATAAAACCAATTTAATCTGTGTGCACAATAACAATCAAGATGAAACACTCTTACATGTACATAAAAAATAATTTAATTAATAATCAAAGTTGAAAGAGTAGAAACACTTACTCTGCAAAAACTGCATCACAGCCTTTCGAAATTTATCCCTGTTCTCTATTTCACTCAAGCTAGATGGCAAAGATTTATAAGCCTTCACTGCACGATAATAAGGTCCCCTCTCAAAAAATGTTGAGTTGTGAGAAGGAATACTAAGACCACCCCTGCCTCTAGTAACAATTGTCATGGAGTTGGAGTAAAAATCAGAGTTTACACTGAATAAATGCGGATTCTTTTTAACAAACATTACTAAGGCTAAGAAATATAGACTAGGAACAGTCAAAAAACCTAGACTATTAAAATGCGGTTTACAAGAGGATCGAGGATGAATTTTAAGTATGCATCTGATAATACGCTTTTGAGTTTTAAAGATATTGATCGCATGTGTGGAAGATCCCCAAAACAGAATCCCATAACTTATAAGGGACTGAACACAAGCAAAATAGAAACTACGAATACTGTCTAAAAAAAGTGAATCTCTCAATCTTCGTATCAATGCACACATACTGTTCAATTTAGATTGCAGGGAGTGTATATGGTCTTTCCAACTTAAGTTTGAATCAATTATAACTCCTAGAAATTTAATGTTGTTGACTACCGGGATGGATTTACCATTCATCTTAGCATAAAGGGAATGACTTCGTGTTAACGACTTTTCAAATGTTATAAGTCCAGTCTTATCTGCGTTTAATCTTAAATAATTTTGTTGGCACCAATTCATCATCTGCTCCGCTGCACCCGAACACGCCCCAGATAGGGTCCCCAAGCACCCGCTCGCCAATACAACCGATGTATCATCAGCATACTGACACACATGACCCGAGGTAAACACCCCAGAGAGACTGTTCACATAAAGCAGGAACAAAATTGGGCCCAGTATTGAGCCTTGAGGAACACCCTGCTTTACCTCCGTAGTCCCAGAGAACCACTGCTTCCCATTACTTGTAACGCATACTGATTGCTTTCTTTCTGCAAGATATGATTTTATTAATAAAGCACTTGCACCCCTCAGCCCATAACCTTCCAGTTTATCCATCATTAGTTGATGGTCAATAGTGTCGAATGCTCTTGAAAGATCAAAATACAGACCTGCCACCTTGTCACCATTATCCACTTTTCTCATTAAGTAACAAATAGTTTTAAAAATTGCTAGTTGTGTGGAGCTTTTTGGTACAAATCCATGATGGGTATCTTTCAAAATGTTATGAAGGTGTAAAAAGTCCATGATTCTAGAATAAATGGCTCTCTCAAACACCTTAGAACCTGATGGCAACACTGACACTTGCCTGTAGTTTTTTCCCAGCTGCCGCTCACCTTTTTTAAAAGTCGGAACTACTTTTGCTTTCTTAAGCTCCATAGGAAAAACTCCCGAACAAAACGACTCATTAATTATGTGAGCGAATGGTTCAGACACCCATTCACCCGCATATCTGAGAATTCGAACTGGAATCTCGTCAAGTCCAGCAGAGAACTTATTTGGTAGGCTCATAATAATTCTGAAAGCCTCTGGTACATCAACAGGTCCAAGAAACAAAGTTGGAAAATTACCTGAGGGTTCTGATGATGTGTTATTTCGAGCTGTCATGGGTAAATTAAATTGTTCACTAAATAGTTCTGCAATGATTTGGGGGTCCTCTATAATCTCATCAGTCTCTAACCGTAACGATATATTAGCATATGATTTAATTTTGTTAGACTCAGAATTAAAGATATTCCATGCTGTTTTGACTTTATTATTGGAATTTGAAATTTTATTATCATTGATGCCCTTTTTGTAGTTTGATATAAATTGTCTATACTGCTTCCTCTCAGTTTTATACTGATTATAAATGTTTTGGCTGTTTGTTTGTTTATACCAAACATACAGGTCTTTAATATAGGAGGAATACATTTTAATTTCCGTGTTTACCCAATTTTGGCAGTGATTTTTAATACGTGAGGAGGAAATAGGGAATGATATGTCAAAATAGTAGAAGAATATGTTGAAAAAAGTATTATATTTCTCATTGACCCCTACAGCTTCCCAAACAGGAACCCAGGTTTCAGTTCTAAGATAATTAAGAAAATGTGTTATGTTTTGTTGGGTAAAAAATCGTTTGTTTATGTACTGTGGTTTAGTTTCCTGTTTAGGGGTTTTAAAATGTAATATTTGACCATAGTGATCAGAAATATTAGTAATCAGCATGTCACAGCCAAGAAAATCTATGTCTAGAATGTTGCTAAAAATATTATCAATTTGAGAACCAGAGGCAGCAGTGACCCTAGTCATTCCTTCAACATGAGGCCTTAGCCCATAACTAGAAAATAGTTGCAATAGAGAAAAGGTAACATCTGTTTCAATAGCAAAGTTCAGGTTAAAATCGCCGCCCACTATTAAATATTTATTTGCATTGTAAACTTCATCCAACAGCTCTGAAACTTTTGTAAAAAATAAGTCAATATCCCCTGATGGAGATCTATAGATAGCCACAAATATGTAGCAATTCTTATCAAGTTTCAGCTCTGACAGACAAAATTCACAATGTTTTTCAATTGGTAATGTATTAGTCAAAACACTTAAGATGTTAAGTTTGTTTTTGGAATAAATGGCTGTACCTCCACCTCTATGCTCCGTTCTTGAAAAGTAGCCAGTTAGCTTGTATTGACCAAAGTGTAGGTCTCTAATGTCATCTCCCTGAAACCAATGTTCAGACGTGTAGAACACATCTGGCTTGGCTGTATCAAGAAGTACCTCCAGTTCAAGATACTTATTGTTCATGCTCTGTGTATTAAGATGAAGTAGTGAGAGCTGCCCGGAATGAATGCCAATATCCATCTCACATGTAGTTCCATGGAATCTCTTAGAAGTATGTGTTTCGTTTTCCCCATTAATTTGTAGAGATGTTTGATGTTTATTGAGTGAAGACTCCAGTTCGACATCGTTTTTAGTAGTTACTGCCGATCTAAAAAATTCTAGTTGGCCTATCTTATTCGGTAGGCTTTGGACATTTAGATGAGGAATAACAAAAGTAGAGCTCAGTTCAAAATCTTTCTCTTTGTTGTCTACGTTGCCATACTTGGTGCTTTGCTCGGCCTCTCTGTCCTCCTGTTTGCCTGGTCCTGAACCGCGAAAAACCTAAACTTTTTAACTGTAATACCTTCTGGCCAGTTACCTGAATCCAATAGCTTGTCCTGAAGGGATGGATTAGCCTCGATCTTGAAACTGCAGTACTCTTCAGAATGAACTTTTAGTTGCTCCACTTTAAAGTTGTTCCATTCCTATAACACACGCCAGAGAAATGCCCTCGAAACTCCCTTTTGCCAGTTTTCATTAACGCAAAATACGATACGTCATAAAGGAAAAATATTTTACAACAAACTACCTACGACATTAACTAGCATTGGAGGACAGAGGGAATTTAAAAGGAAACTAAGAAATTACCTAGGACGATGCGCCCACTACAACTACGAGGAGTTCCTAAGCAAAAATATTGTACCTGATGATTTTATTATGTAGTTTGTTTTGAGTGTGCTACAGCATTATTTGTACATTAAATTTGTGTTTTATGTTTTTAAGTTTTATGTTAAGTTTTATACAGACTTTTAGACTTAAGTTTTATATTGTTATACAGCATAATTTGCTTTTTAATAAACTGAATTGAATTGAATGATAATTTAGCTATTGGGATCTACTTAGATTTGCCCGAGGATTATGATTGTTTGGATATAATTGCTTATAGGCAAAAATAGAACTGAGATTACATACTATAGCCTATGAAGATTTACAGCCTAACTACTGATGCCTATGTTATCTGTCATTTCTGGCAAGCATGGGTATTTTTAGTTTATAAAACATGATTATATTAGCAACCATAGTAATAAAAATACAATAGTATATATTGTGTATAATTTGTGGTAAGATTCTTTAAATGCTTCATTACTCTGAATCCATAGAGTAGTATTTTTTTTATTAAGTGCAAGGACTGTTGATATAAATTACACCAACAAGGAGACGGCACGGCCTTGGGGACGGCGATTTGGCTCAATTTTTTTGTGGTGATAGAGTGCACTTAGTATATCATAATATTAAAATACTAAGGCGCACTATTAAGAAAATCCCACAAAAAAATGTTTTTATTTTTATTTTATTTTTTTGTTTAGCACATATACTGAAAATGTACCTTTGTAAAATCGCCAAGTGGCTCAGGCGGTAGCGTTAGAGACTTCTAACCCGAAGGTTGCGGGCTCGATTCTGCCCCATGCCTTATTTTTTTTACGTTATTAATTATTTTTATTATTATTAAAATTTAAAATACTTCTTAAATTTATTTATATCAAATTTTTTAATTAAATAATTTTAACAATAGTTTACATATATATGCCTCAAAACTATGCACTGACAGAAACATTTTTATAAATGTAAATTTAATGATGTATGTTTTTCAATGAATACCTTAAAAACCCCGTGTGTTGTAATAATTGTTGTTTTAAATGTTTTTCTAAGAATTATCACTCTGGTTTTTGCAAATAATAATAATGTAAATAAATATGTAATGCAAATTGGCTTCAAAATATTTTATTTTCTTTTCTCTGATTGTGCATAAAAAAACACTACTAAACAAAAATAAATTTTAGAAGTATTTTAACGAATAATAATATTAAAAGTAATTAATTACGTAAAAAAAAGGTAGGCATGGAGCAGAATCAAACCCGGTACCTTTGGGTTAGAAGTCTCGAACGCTACCGCATGAGCCACATTAGTGGTTCGACAATGGTTTTATATTTTAAGTATGTATGCTTAACAAAAAAAATTAAATAATTTTTTTTGTGGATTTTCTTAATAGTGCGCCTTAGTATTTTAATATTGTGATATACTAAGTGCACTCTATCACCACAAAAAAATTGAGCTAAATCGCCGACCCCAAGGCCGTGCCGTCTCCTTGTAAGATTAATAGAAAAAAATACATACATACAGCATATTTTTTCACTTAAAAAAATATATATTATTGAAGGGACTTAAGTTATATTTTATTTAAGGTATGTTGGTTATTCAGAAATAGTGTACCGTTATGTTTTTATTATGTAAGCACTCTTATCACAGGTATATTTTAGCACTAGGTGTGCACAAAAAATGTAAAAAAATGTGGTAAATTATTATGTGCAGCTTTTTATAATCAGGATTCTCTAAAATGCTTACCCAATAATCTTCCAGTTTGAAACTGTTCTTCAATTGCCGGCTCAACCTTTGCGGTTTTTTGTCTGTTTTCATATTTTTTCTGGACCTTTTTACTCCGCTTTTTGTTTAAAATAGCTTCTTCATCGGGAGTCTAAAAAATAATTTAAATATTGCAAAACTGATAATTGTGGTTAAAATATAAAAATCACAGTACCAAAGAATTTTTTTTTTAATTTAAAGTAAAAGTATCAATCAGTTATGGCCAGTCATTCTAATCATGAAAGTCAGATGACACGCATGAAAAAACATCATTTTAAACCAATAACATTTTTTCAGTGAGGAATGCAACTAAGTAAACAAAAAAATTAACAAATCTAAATAAAAAATATACAATTAAAATTTTCTAAAATAGGTCAAAAGGATAAAATAATATGTATGTAAAGCACTAGTATCAGTGGAAAATTTATAGTACGTAATTCATTCATAATTCGAAAATAAGTTAAAAACATTATGTATCCACTGCAATATAGTAATAGTAATTATATAAGAATTTAATATATTTGTTTTCTTAAACGTCAAACATAATGTTGGGCAAGTTCTTTATTTCATCGATAAAAAGTACGCTGAATTTATGCGCTGAACGTCATGAGAAGTTCTGATGAAACAAATTAAAACGAAATGTTTAAAAAAGCTCGCTGTTTGTTCTGAAATTGTCAATTCTTAGCGGATTGTTGTGTTAATCTTCCGTTTTATTTATATTTTTTTGCTTAAGTATTTTATAAACTAGTGATGGAACGGACTCATTTTTCACCGGACTACCGAACTCCGGACTTCCGGCCGCCCAGCGAACCGGATGCCGGAAGTCCGTCGCCGAACTCTGTCTTTTTTCGTCAAAAAATAAAAAATAAAATATTAATCGGTGCTGCTTACATTTAAATGTCAATAAAAGATAATAAAGTACCAAGGAAATATTGTAAACTAAGAGTTTTCTTACAAAGACAATTGTCAGCAAAGTATTCAGCTAGAGTAATATCATGTCGTATATTATGGCAACTCTTATTTAAAAACCACACTTAAAAAATTCTAAAAAAAAAGTTATAAAAATCACCAAAAAATTGGTTAATTTATAATGAATTCTATAAATTTTTAAAATCATAAACAATTTTGTAGAATAGTTTACTTATATAGCCTTCAAGATTCTTAAAAATGCCATCTCGCAATTTTGTTTGTGACAATATTATACCTGACATATATAAAAAAATATGTGAGAAAATTAAAACAAATCTTTAAACAAAAGAAAAAGATTTATGGCTATCTCTGACATCTGATATTTGGACCTGCACAAAGACTAATGTTAGTTTTATCAGCTTAACGGGACACTGGATCGGTGACGATTGGAAAAAGGAAAATGTTATATTGAATCGTGATTCATTTCCAGGTAATCACAACGGAGTAGCGATTGCTGACAAAATTTTAAGGTTAGTAAACACTTGGGACATAAAGATAGAAAAAAAAATGTAAAATATTTCTGGTCGTATATTAAAAATTTAAAACAAAGTTTTGGGTTTCCCAACTTAATGACATATAACAGTTTGGAGCTCAGAGATCCATCTGAAATAGCTGCAGCCTTTGCAGAACACTTTCAAAAGTGCTATTGTGTGCCTGGCAGCGTTGGTGTTGACTCGTCTGGACCAGTTCCATTTTCTTCAGCGTTGGCACATCATACATTTGCTGTTGATGAGGTTGCTTCCAGAATCAGAGGTCTTGATTCCAACAAAAGTGCAGGTCCTGATGGATTACCACCAGCCCTCTTAAAGGGCTGCTGCGACACACTGTCTGCCCCTCTTTGTGCAATTTTTCAAAGTTCTTTTGATAAGGGGATATTTCCCTCTGCTTGGAAGTTTTCTAACCTTGTGCCTATCTACAAAAAGGGAAATAGGGCTGATGTAACTAACTACAGAGGTATTTCGATCATTTCTACGATTCCAAAATTATTCGAAGACATCATTACGGATGAACTATTCTCCACCTATAAAGATTATATTTCTCCTTTACAACACGGTTGTTATAGTGGTCGCTCTACGGCAACCAATCTCGCTATATTCCAGAACTATCTTTTTTCTTCAGTTGAGGCTGGTCGCCAGGTTGACGCTGTCTATACAGATTTGTCCAGGGCCTTTGACAGTGTGTTTCGGGGAGTTACTTAAAGTGGCTCGGTTCCTACTTAGATCACCGTTATCAACGCTAAACTCGATATCTCGAGACATAGCAGTGACGTCGGGGGTGCCACAGGGCTCCCACATCGGTCCTGTACTGTTTTTGTTGTTCATTAACGATGTCACGTCTTGCTTTACAAATAGTAACTGCTTGTTATTTGCAGATGATTTGAAATTCTTCACCTCCGACAATGCCGATAGTTACGCTTTACAATCCGATTTAAATCGATTTATAAAATGGTGTGAAGCGAATTTCTTTCCTTAATATTGCGAAATGTACTACTATCCATTTCACAAAATCTCTTGCACCCACCCAAAATGTCTATAAAATTGGTGACTCAATCCTGAAAACTTCTTCCACAGTGAATGACTTGGGTGTAATTTTTGACGAAGGCTTATCGTTTAACCTTCATATCGACACAATCGTATGCAGAGCATTTAGAATGTTGGGCTTCATCAAGAGAAATTCCCGACACTTCACCTGCACGAAGGCCATTATGTCACTGTATAACTGCTTGGTAAGAAGTGTACTCAATATTGCTCAGTTATCTGGCAGCCCCGTTATGTTTGCCATATCGATAGGATTGAAAGAGTACAACATAAATTCATTAAATATTTGTTATTTAAACACCGTTTTCCGTATCAAGACGTCTGCTATGAAACTAGATTGCTTCTGTGTGGTATGCAGACGCTGGAGAATAGACGTAGACAAGCTCTCCTCTTGTTTCTTTATAAACTGGTTAATGGGATGATTCACTGTAGTGATCTGCTGAGTATGGTGGATTTCTTGGTTCCCAGGCGTCGAACTCGTCACACCTCCCTCTTCTTCGTGAAAGGACATAGGACCAATTATGGTCAAAACACGTTTATTGACCGCATGTGTCAAAATTATAACTTATTTTATCACAATTGTGACATTTTTAACATTGGTCTGTATTCTCTTAAGAGATGGCTAAGGTTTGGCGACGTCTGATTTAAGATTAAATTTTTAAACCCTTAATCGAGTATTTACTTAATGGAACTATTGTATGTTACTAGTATTGTAAGCTTTTTTATTTTATTCTGTATGTATTTTTAAGTTTTTTTATGTTTTGTTTGTTATTTCCTTTTTATATTAATTTTTTGTACCATTTAGGGATTTATCCCTGTAGTGTACTTTACTGTAAATAAATAAATAAAATATTCATTTAATGCTACGACACAGTGGTGCCAATATGATTAAGGGCTGTAAAGATGCCAATATAGGTAGTGAAAGTTGTTTCATACATACTTTGCAATTAGTAGTCATGAATAGGATTAAAAGTCAACGGGCTGTATCAGATTTGATTGCAGTTGCAAAACGAATAGCTACCCACTTTGGACATTCTTCTCTAGCTTGCGACAAGTTGAAAAAAATTCAAGAGGAGCATGGTTTTTCAGTCAAAAAAGTTATGCAAGATGTACCAGCTAGATGGAACTCTACATCCTATATGCTGGAAAGATTGCAAGAGTTGAAAAGATCCATCATCATTAACTGTGCTAAACAAGAAAATCTTGGCTTCAACAGTTTAACCAGCTACCAGTGGGAATTATTAAACTCCGTTGTAAGACTTTTGAGACCCTTTGAAGAAGTGACAAAAACAGTTAGCTCTACAGAATCAGTAATTTCAGGGGTTTCTTTCTGCTGACTCAACCTCATACATGGGAACAACTAGAGATGCCCTACTAGAAAACATTGACAAAAGATTTCAACTAATTTACCAGAATCCCAATTATGTCATTGCTACTGTATTGGACCCTAGGTATAAATTAGCATTTTTTCCACCAGAAACTATTTTGCTCTCGAAGCAGTGTGTTTTAAACGAGATAACAAAGTTCAAGGAGATTACCACTAATAACACTGAAAATTTAAACTTAACAGCAGTACATGACAGTGATAGTAATAGTGATGAAGAACCAAAATCATGAAACATCAAGAAGTGCCCAGTTTGGACATGTTTTGAAAAATTGCTACCCTTTCCTTAATTCGGTAATGTAAGTGTAGACCACGAACAAAAAAATAGCAGAGCAGTTTGAAAATTATCTTAATAAGCCCCTACAGGAGAGAAAGTCTGATCCAATACATTGGTGGAAAGAGCACAAGAATGAGTTTCCAAATGGAGCCCAAGTTGCAAAACGATATTTAAGCGCCCCAGCAAGTAGTGTGTGTTTAGAAAGGTCTTTTTCAGAAATTGGCAACATTTATGAAGAAAACCGTTCTAGATTAACCAGTCAAAATGCTGAAAAACTTTTATTTATTTATCATAATTTGAAAAAGATACATTTTGATTATTAACAGTGTTTTTCCTTATTTGTAAGAGAATTAGAGATTACCTGTAATCAGTTAATAAATGTAAGCTGCTTTTTCCACCCAAGATTTTTATTTCCCTCTATTTTTATTTCCAATGACTTATTAAATTATATTTCCTTATTAATAACATTAAAAATTTCCGGAAGCGGATTTTTCAGAAAAATCCGGCCGAACCGAAGTCCGGTGAAGTGGCCGGACTCGCGGATTCGGTACTTGAACCGGACGTCCGTTCCATCACTATTATAAACACGCTTTAATGGAATCCATCGGACTCTTCAGTGGTAGTTTAAAAACGGTTTGATGAATCCATTGATGCAATTAAAAACTTGCCCGTTTTATCAAATGATTTTGGTACATTCTAAAAGTTAATTTGATAAATAAGAAAATATTTACTAAGCCTTTTGCAAACAGAAATATCCTTTTTAACTAAAAATGTATGCTCTTAAAACAAATTTTTCAAAATTAATTTGGCATTTATAAGAAACCATTTGTTAAAAATACATGTTTGAGAAATACTGAATCTCCTAAATTTAACTTTTGTAATATGATCACAATTTTTAACGAATTAAGCTATCACACAACATTGCACTGATAAAAAGTATTATTGGAATTGATTTTTATAATTATAAAAATTTACAAAATAACAATTATGCCATTTAATTTATAACCAAAATAAAAATGAATCTAAGACTTACCAATTTAGCTCCCTTTTTACGTCCTAAGGGTAAAATGTAATGGTTTTCATACCACTGTCTAAATGGAGTTGCATCAATAACAACAATGGCATTTTTTACCAAAGTCTTGGTACGAACAATTCATTGTTACTAGCATTGTAAACAACATCGATAATACGTGTTTTACGAGCGGTACTTTCACTTCCCCATGCAAAATTTCCAGTATCCAACCTTAGCGCCCTGTATTTTAAATTACCTCCTCTAGTACGAACATAGTGAACTCTACGAGCTCCAAGTTTTGTGTTGGCGGCTGGACGACCTAATTCAAACTTCCTCTTCTTACGGAGGGGCTTCCTTTTACCTCCGGTAGCCCTCCTTTTATGCCAATGGTCTCTACTAATACCTAAAAATTAAAACAAGTATTAGCAAAAAAACAATCACAACGGAATTGATTTCTAAAAATAATAATATTTCAGATCGCTGTGGGATTACTGAGTCGTCAGCACAACACATCGGACTTTTCTTTAGGTTTCATCATAGGAAAACACCAAGCAAAACAAATATATAAGGTTATGTATGACATTCTTTTTTAGTGTTAAACAATATTTTTGAAAAATAAAAGTAAAATCGAAATACCGTTACTGTTTATAGCTTTTTACATTTATTTGTTAAAAAAAACATTTAAATTTACCAGCGATGATTGCAGATTTATATTAAAAATTTTCTCTACTACTTACCCATTGCAAATCTATATTCCAAAAGGAGTTTGACACAAGAGATAACAGGTAACCAACCTAGTGGTTTAAAAGATAGGGAAAAATAAAGTTACTAAGTAGACAGGGTTGCCAGAAATATAAAATATGTTGTATATATATCAGGTTGCCGGACTACCTTTAGTACATATAAGCTTAAAGGAAAATGCTATAATCGCATTTTTGAAAATAACTGGCAATGACCCGGACTTAGTAGTGGCAACACTATGGGCCCTATTCTGTAAGCAAATTCTTTGACATTCCTTTTCTCTATCTTTTTCGAAACAGTGACAAATTTATTAGTTACTTTTAGGGGCAACAAGGACATATGATCTGATCCCTATTTTGACATTCTCTTTTCTTATATGTTAACAAAATCCCAGCTTGTGAACTTCATTTTAGGTCTGTTTGTTAATTAGAAATAGTGTACACTATTTTATAACGTTTCAAACATTTTTTTTACGTTAGCGCTCTTATCGTAGGTGTATTTTAGGAATAGGCGTATAATGCCGCATTATGCGAGCATTATTTAAAACAGCGAAGATTATTCCAGACGTTGCGGTAGTTAAAACACTCAGGGCTGAGCATTGTGCCGCATAATGCGCTCTCTGAGAGAACAAAAAATTTATCCGAAGCCCCCTCCAACCAAAGTAGCCTTGCAGCTCAGACTTGCGAAAAAGAAAATGCCAATAAGGCTACGGCAAAACAATTTGACTTGCGCTCGGCGTGCTGATTGTTTGGCGAAGAGAGGTATACACCTCGCCAATTAATAAGCACGCAAAGCGAGAGAAAAAAGGTTATACACTTATTCTGCCTATTCTCTCGCACACTTATTGCCTGCCTCTAGTAAGTATATGCTCGAAGTATAAGCTCGACTGAAATATCTTGTGTGAAAAATAACAGTACAACCTTTCTCTCGCTCTACCTGCCTGATTGATCGGCGGAGAGGGTCCCCTGGTCCCCTTCGACCAATTAAGCTCATGGAGCGAGAGAAAAAGGTTATCTTCCTATTTTAATTTTTCTCTCGCACAAGAGGTTGCACGGCCGAGCTGCAAGGCTGACTCTAGAAGGTATATTCTCGAAGAAGATATCGATCGATCAGCGGGTTGTGAGAACTTCAGGAGCCGATTTTTAATTTTCCGCTAAGTGTTTGGACGTCACGTTTGCCCATTTTGCAACAGAAGGCAGATTTATTTTATTATTTTTGTTAAATATTCAACTTTAAAAACTTTGTATGTGATCGAAGAAGAAATAAAATTAGCTTTATATTGTAAACAACAAAAGGCAAACAGATTACGCCAAGCCGAATTGACTTTAAAGGTTTATTGGCTTGAAATGAAGCACTCGTGATTACCGGGTTGTGGCAACTTCGAGGTGACAACGATGATAATAAATCAACAAAAAATGTTATGAAGCTCGAATTCCGTAGATAAGTGAAGAGCCTCAATATGGCTTAGAGCCAGGCAATATTGGGGTCGTTACCAAATAGAGCTGGCGAATGGCCTCTGAAGCAAAGCCATAAACGAAGCAGAAACACAAGAAATGTTGGCAATCATGACAAAAAGTCACTAATGTCACTATACAAAGGTTAGAATTTTTTAAAACTGGAAAGTAAGAAAACACGTTTTAAAATTTAATAAAGTATAGCCCTATTCCTGGGACTGTTTTTAACATTCAAGTGCTGTTAACTTACAAAGGTAAGAATGAAGTTTATCTACTAATATTATAATTTCTTAAGTTTAAAATTATTGTTTCTGTACTATTACTTACTTAAAAATAAACATTATTTTAGATGCCTAAAGTAAGATCAAGCGATGGCCCTCCCCGAAAACAAGGTTTTAATAGATCTGGACATTCTATGAATCCAGAGAGATCGACTGATAATTTAAAAGGGGTTGCGAAGCCACGTACAAAAGGAACCATCAAACGACTGCAGATGTATAGAAATTTTAGAGCAAAACGAGACAAAAAAGGAAATATTTTGACACCTGCACCATTTCAAGGCAAATTACCTTCTGGAACTCAAGCTAGAGTTGAGCCAAACCAAAAATGGTTTGGAAATAGTCGTGTTATTTCACAAAGTGCTTTACAAAAATTTCAAAGTGAATTAGGAGCAGCTATTAAAAATCCATATCAACTAGTTCTAAAGCCAACAACCTTACCTATTACCCTTTTAAATGAAAAAGCAAAGAATGCACGAGTTCATTTATTAGATACTGAAAGTTATGATAGTGTTTTTGGTCCTAAAAAAAGAAGAAAAAGGCCCAATATTAGTGTTAGAGGGTTGGACGAATTTTCAGAACTAATTCAGAAAAAAGAACTAGAATACAGTGATCAAAAAGATTCTAATATTGTGAGGGATAATGAAGGTGTTAAGGATTTACCAAGGGACTGGGTAATGGCTGCTGGACAGTCAAAAAGAATATGGAATGAATTACATAAAGTTATAGATAGTTCAGATGTTTTATTACAAACTCTTGATGCTAGAGATCCAATGGGAACTAGATCTCAATATTTAGAAAAGTTTCTTAAAACTGAAAAACCTCACAAACATCTTATTTTTATATTAAATAAAGTTGATCTTGTTCCAACATGGGTAACACAAAGATGGGTGGCAATTCTAAGTAAAGAATATCCAACAGTGGCCTTTCATGCAAGTTTAACACATCCTTTTGGTAAAGGATCTTTAATCAACTTATTAAGACAGTTTGGTAAGTTCTAGTTAGTTAGTTAGGAGTATTAATTATACTATTATATACTAATAATTTGGTTTAATTCAGTGTTTTATTAGTAACTAATATTATTAGTAAAATATAGCTACTTAAACAGTTGTTTTCTGTTACCTTATTGATTATTTTTCAGTGTTTGCAACAGTAGATATTTTAAAATATTTTCATAGATTAAGTATTACCTAAAGCACCAGATAATTTATTTCAGTTCCTTTTAACCCCCTTAGGAGAACATACTGTTTATACCCATTTTTAAAGGATTCACTAAAAAACTCTTTCATTTATTTAATTAAATATGACAGTGATTAAAATTAATTTATTTTTTTTTATTTTCCATTTTTTGTAACAATTATTATAGCACCTTAGAAAAGAAGCAAACCAGACAAAACAATATATAATTTAGAGATTTAATATTAGTTAATATATAACTAGTAAAACACATCATATCGTCATACTGCTACATCATACTGCCGCTTAACTTTACTGATATCATGGGAAGCATTGTTTTGATGTGGCTAAGGCTGTATGCTTTAATAATTTAAAAGTCGAATAGACATTAAGTTTGTAAATTTTTGAGTTTAGATAATAGAATCATTGTATCCTTACGAGGACTTTACACGGCCATATTTGTGGTTTTTCGCGTATTTAAAAATAAATGTGAAATAGCCATCATATCTATTTTTGTAGAATCTTAAAGAGTTCCTAAAAAATGATTTAAATAAATGGTGAAGTTTCCTGTCCATACAGAGTTACTAGCAGAGTGCCACAGGGTTCTGTTTTGGGACCAATTCCTTTCAGTGTTTTTATTTGTGATCTTGCAAAAGGAATAACGTCTCCTTTCACCATGTATGCTGATGAGTGTACATGTTGTATAATAACCCAATAACAAACTACAATGTGCTAATAAATGATCTAAAAACAATAGAAGAATGGTGTTCTACATGGTCTTTGCAACTTAATAAAGAAAAGTGTTCAGTATTGCATATAGGCTCTTACAATCCTTGTTTGGAGTACACTCTTGGCAAGGTAACTTTAATAACAGTATCCATTCAAGAAGATTTAGGGAATCTGATTTCTAATGATCTTAAATGGGAGCTTCATATAGGAAAGGTATTTAAAAAAGCCAACACTATTTCATACATAGTACATTTAAGAACATCTCACCAAAATTTTTATAAAAAATTTATAAGATATATTGTCAGCTTGTTGCAAAAACTTACTAAGTTAACATTTTCAGATTTTTATTCTTTGTATATATCAGAAAGTCTAATAATGATGTGCATTGAGCAAAATATTAAACACTTTAAACCTCACTAAGTATCAAAAGTTAATAAATCCCACTACAAGTCATTTACTTTAGTCATAAAACCACTAATAGGACGCCAGCCCTGGGTCGGATTAGGCTCAATTTTGTGTTAGGTGCCTTTAATCCTATAAAATACACGCACTCATACTTAAAGTGAACACAATTACAGCTTGGGTCGGCGATTAGCTTCTAATCCGTTGTGGTTTGATTTTGTCATGCACTTTAGTTAAATTATTTTAAATATTTTTATTCTTCAAAATACTTCTAAAAATTTTTTTAGTTTAGTAGTGTTTTTTTATTCACAATTAGAGAAAAGAAAATAAAATATTCTGAAGCCAATTTATTATTATTATTATTAGTGGATTAAGTTAGGCGGCTATAGCCGTTCAAACTTGTATTCTAATTGAGACTGTCATACATGTTTTTAAATGCGTTCACTGTCTCCGCACAAACACAACTGTTTGGTAAATTGTTCCACTTCCTCACTATTCTATTTGATAGAAAGTGTTGACGACAGAGCTTATAAAAACGCTCTTGTTTTAACTTGTATGTATGCCCTCTTAATCTGTCTTTTCTGTTTAACTGGAAAAAGTTTAAGCTGACAGAATAATGCCCATGCAATATTTTAAAGGTCTCTATAAGGTCTCCCCGAGTTCGACGCTCTGACAAAGTTGTTAAGTTTAAAACTTTAATTCTTTCCTCGTAAGATAAATTACGGATAATTGGACACATTTTGGTGATTCTTCGTTGGGTTTGTTCCAAGGCATGTATATCTTTAACGAAATATGGGTTCCATACTGAGGCTCCGTATTCAAGTATTGGGCATATATATGTCTTATAAATTCTTTCTAAAAATTCTGGCGAGATGTTCTTAAAGTCCCTCTGTACCATGTATGAAATAGTGTTGGCTTTTTTAACTATCTTTCCTATATGAAGCTCCCATTTAAGATCATTAGAGATCAAAATCCCTAAATCTTCTTGAGTGGATACTGTTTTTAAGGTGATTTCTCCAAGGGTGTACTCTAAACAAGGATTGTTAGAGCCTATAATATGCAATACTGAACACCTTTCTTTATTGAGTTGCAAAGACCATGTAGAACACCATTCTTCTATTGTTTTTAAGTCATTTACTAGTACATTGTAGTTTGTTATTGGGTTATTATACAACTTGGAGTCATCAGCATACATGGAGAGAGGAGATGTTATTCCTTTTGCAAGATCACAAATAAAAACATTGAACAGGATTGGTCCAGGAACAGAACCCTGTGGCACTCCGCTAGTAACTCTGTATGGACGGGAAAGTTCGCATTTATTCTGACACGACATGTCCTGTCTGATAAAAGTCCTGGATCCAATTAAGTAAATTTCCCCTTATACCAAAATGTTCCAATTTTTGAAGCAGCCTTTTGTGAGGTACTTGATTGAAAGCTCGACTAAAATCTAAATAAATAATGTCAACTGGCTGGCTTTGATCTTGCAGTTTTGTCCAATCGTTTACACATTTTAACAGATTGGACACCGTTGATCTACCTGGTAAAAACCCATGTTGGTTGTCAGTTAAAACGCCATTGTTTAATAAAAAGGTGGTTAATTCATCAGCAACTAGTTTTTCCATTAACTTGCATGAAATGGATGTAAGACTTACTTGCCTATAATTCTTTGCTTCGAATTTATCGCCTTTTTTATAAATAGGAATCACTAAAGACTCTTTCCATTCTTGGGGAATTCTTCCCTCATTAAGAGACGTTTGCATAAGCTTTTGTAACACATCCACGATGGAAGACACATTTTTCAGAAACGAGGATGTATGTTGTCAGGCCCAGGACTACAATCTGCCTTTAGGTTGTTTATTGCTGTAATGATCTTTTCTTTGTTGATGGTTATGGATGTTAATGAATTTTGAACTTGGTCTAACGGTTCTAAGATAGGAAAGCCATTTGTGGGTTCCGGGTATATGTGCTTCAAAATAATCTGCAAACAAATTTGCTACTTCTGTAGGGATTGCTGTTAAGGTGTTGTTCCTGTTTCTAAGTATGGGAGTAGAGACTTTCGAGCTTAATATGCTTTTGATATACTTGTAAAATCGTTTGGTGCTTTTACTTTCTATAAGATTACATTCATAATTTTCTTTGGCGTTTCGGATTTGATATGAGACAGTATTACAGGTGTTTCTATAAATTTGATAATCATCACTGCCATTGGATCTCTTGTAAATATGCCAGCATTTTCTTTTCCTGTTTATTTGTTTCTGAGCTCAGTAGTAATCCACGGTTTACTTCTTGAAGTTTTCGCTTTGTATTCAGGAATAAATGAATCGACACATTTGCCAACTTCCCTTGAGAATTGCTTCCATAATTGATTTACTTCAGCAGAAGACCACAGTACATTTTGCAAGTGCCGGTTAATATCATCATATTTGGCGTTTTTGAAATTTTTCTTCATTATTGATTTTGAATCTGTTGTATTACAGAACAATTGGGATGTGGCTATGATAACCAGGTGGTCACTAAGGCCTATGGGTGGCTCAAAGATATTTCAGAAACAAGGTCAGCATCGGAGGTAAACACCAGGTCAAGTGTAGATGGTCTGTTATTGTTGCAAATCTAGTAGGTTGTTGGATATGTTGAATTAAGCTTGTTGATAAGAATGTGTTCATGAAAACATCTCCAGCAGATTTATTCTCTGAGTAAGAGGGTTTTTTCCAATTTAATCCAGGATAATTAAAGTCACCAAAAATAAAAAGATTTTCCAAGTTTGAACTGATCTGTGTTATTGTGTTCAATAGTGGTTCATCATGTTCGCTTTTCAAATTTGGGGGTCGATAAATACATGCACCTGTACCTCCAGCCATGTTGATTCGATTAGGTCTAGATTTATCTTGTTATTAATTTTTACTATAGTTGGCATGCCTTCTACATCTTTTTTTACATAAATACAGGTCCCACCTCCTCTACCTGAAGCCCTGTCACTTCTAAAAAGGTTAAATTCTGGGATACTCACTAAGTTGTCTGGTATTGAAGAAGAGAAGATAACCAAGTTTCGGAAATTAATATCACTGTGGGTTTAACAGAGTGTATAACCAGAAGTAACTCATTAAATTTTGACATCAACGAGGCCAAGTTTGTATAAAGGAACTTTAGTTCTATAGCTTTTTGGGTACTATTTGTTTGTGCATTTGGAGGTCTGCATTGTGAAGATCCGCAAGTTGGAAGTGGTGCCTGTATTGCTGAACTTAGACTAAAAACTCTTTTTTGAGCACTTGAATAATTTATGTGTTGTCTGTATCTATTTAGTCTATTGATAAAAACTGGGCATTTTTGGTCACGGGCTGAGTGAGCTCTTACTACCAACCTTCTTACAGTTTGGGCAGTCTAAGGTAAAGCTTTACAATGTTGACTTTCATGATCTTCCCCACATTTATGACAACAATTATTGTTTTTACAATATTTAGCCACATGGCCAAAATTACAACATTTAAAACACATTGCTACATTGTTGTATTCCTGGCAATATACAGTCGTTAGGTCAAATCCAATTTTCTCCCTTTTAATAAACCATTTAAATACTTCGGTTTCATTTGTAATACCCAGTTCTCTTTTCTGGGATTTCGACAAACTTTCCTTGTGACGACCTTCATGTCTTTAGCAACGTCATTCCCAAAAGTTTCCTTAAGTTCCGAGTTCTCCCATAATAATTCACTAATAAATTCCTCTGAAGAAAGTCCTTTCATGATACCAGTAATCATTAGCATTGGGTCAGTGTTTTGTATATCTTTAACTATAAATTCCTCTTTACCATTCATACATTTTTCAAATTTGTTGTTGCTGCTCATTATGGCATTCCAGTAAAACTCCACCGCTATTTAAGTGCACCACCCTTTTAAATTTTTCCGTTCCTTGCTCCTTCCCAATCTGCTTTTTTATTTCCTGCAAAACCTTTTTCGAATCATTTTGATTTGCTAATCTGACAATGCTCTCATGTTTTTGTGGCTGAGGTGGAGTTGTTATGTTCCGCAACTTCCTTTGTCTTTCGCGCTATTTCACTATATGTTTTCTGACTTAGCATTTTCGCGATTTCATTAGTAATATTACTTTCCTGTCTATTTTTTGAATGCTTAAGACTAGTATTTTCAATTTGTACTTGTGCTATCTTTTTGTTAGTAAGTTAACATTTTGTGAATCACAAATGTAGAACGTCTTATGGTTTTTCCATCTTCTTTGGTACATAATCACTTTCTGAATATTCATTAATAGTTTCCAGTGCATTCATTGTTGACTCCAGCATCACGGCTACTGAATACCCATTTTCTTCCTCGTCTTCAAGATTATCAATTGAAATTCTTTGTTCAGAAAGACATGCAGGACTTCGTCCTCCAACTTTCCACATTCCTAGGTATTTTCTGGCGATCTAACTGGCCTGGGCTAGACTCAGATCTAGGCGCTTTGCAACTGTCTTCTTTTCAGATTCTAACTGGGTCTTTTGTTGTACCAACTTATTCAGCTGTTTTGGTGGTGTTCTAATTAAAGACTGCTTTGGTTTAAAGACCAAATCATCCTGGTTTTCTAGCTCAACATCGTTTATTTCCGAGTTAAACTTTTGAGATGACCCTGTAATTGCACCTTTAAATCTGTGGTATTTATGAACTTCTGTTTTTATCAAGATACGTCCTTATCTCGGTACTTTTTTTTGCGACCTCGCAGCCGATGACCTTTGCAATTTCCTGCTTTGACATTGAGCCTAATGAAAAATGCCTTTTATTTGCTAAATTTCCTGAAGTTTTTTCAGGACCATCACTTTCACTCGCCATCTCCGTTCCTAACACGTCAACTGTACAAAATTTATTCAAATACGCTAAGTTTATTCACTGAAAATTCACGATTTTACGGAGTAAACAAAATTTGCCGTACGTAGTTCGCGACGACCCGACTACTTATTTCATTTACATTATAATTATTTGCAAAAACCAGAGTGATAGTTATTATAGAAACATTTAAAACAATAATTATTACAACACACAGGGTTTGTAAGGTAATCATTGAAAAACATAGGTACATCATTTACATTCATAAAAACGATTCTGTCAGTACATAGTTTTGAGGCATAGATATGTAAGCTAATGTGACAATTATTTAATTAAAAAATTTGATATAAATAAATTTAAGAAGTATTTTAAAGGTTAATAATATTAAAAATAATTAATTACGTAAAAAAAAGTAAGTCATGGAGCAGAATTGAACCCAGAACCTTCGGGTTAGAAGTCTCGAACGCTACTGCCTGGGCCACTTAGCGATTTGACAGAAATATTACATTTTCAGTATACTTGTATGCTTCACAAAAAAATTAAAAAAATTAAAACGTTTTTTTGTGGGATTTTCTCAATAGTGCGCCTTATTATTTTAATATGATATAGGTACTAAGTGCACTCTATCACCACAAAAAAAAATTGAGCCAAATCGCCGACCCCAAGGCCGTGCCGTCTCCTTGTAAGTGACTTGAGTTTTGCGTATTACACAAAGAGTACTTCATGAGACTTATTGAGTTAAAGTTCTCAGTTCAGTTATATTTTTCCAGTGATAGGGAGTGTGTGATGTAGTTTGAACAGAATCTGACTTTTCTTAGTGATTATCCATTTAAAAATATATTCATATCGCACAAATAAACTACGTCAGTTTAAACGCAAATTTACAAAAATACTTTATTTGGATTCCAAACTATCCTTTTCAAAGATGTATGAGTTATACCAGGAATATTGTGCTAAGAATAATTTTTAAGCAGTTTCTTTACACGCATATCGAAAACTTTTTTGCACTTGCTATAATATACCTTTTTTTAAGCCAAAAAAGATCAATGCTTAACATATAATTAAACGCCAAATACTTGAATATGGAGCCTCAGTATGGAAGCCATATTTTGTTAAAGATATACATGCCTTGGAACAAACCCAATGAAGAATCACCAAAATGTTTCCAAGTATTTGTAATTTATCTTATGAAGAAAGAATAAAAGTTTTAAACTTAACAACTTTATCAGAGCGTCGAACTCGGGAAGACGTTATAGAGACATTTTAAATATTGCATGGGCTTTATTCTGTCAGCTTGAACTTCTTTTATTTAAACAGAAATGACAGATTAAGAGGGCATACATACAAGTTAAAACAGGAGCGTTTTTGTAAAATCTGTCATCATCTTTCCAACAAATCGAATAGTCAGGAGGTGGAACAATTTACCAAACAGTTGTGTTTGTGCAGAGACAGTGCATTTTAAAACCTATATGACAGACTTAGTAAGAATACAAGTTTAAACGAATGTAGCCGCCTAACTTAATCCCTAAAGATGTGAGCCGCGAATATTTCCAAGCTAAGAATGCGAATTTTCGCGAATATTCGCTGCCATGTTCGCACGGATATTCGCATTTAAATTACTGCCACTATCTTCATCTTACTGCTGATTTTGTAGAAGATTGCGTATTGTTCTTCTTTTTTAAATTGCGCCTGTTTTATGCTCAATTTGTCATTTTGCAACAACAGTGATTGAAGCGCCATCTGCCTTTGACAAATTTTTGCAAGGTAACCATGTAACATATTTACTTGTGGCACCACATAACTAACAGGCAGCACGATCTTTCCCTGGCGGCGCCTTTGATATTCTTAAGCACAAAACACGAAAGAAACGCACACGAAACGATTACAATTCAAATAAAGGAGACAGATCATTTCCCAGCAAATGGCGGCTGAACCGGTTCGAGGAAAATGACTGTATTGTCTCGCTAATTCATGAAGAGAACCATCTCTAGGTTAAAAAATGGCCCTCAAATTGCAGTAAACTAAAGATGACGCTGGTATTTTAGGGGACTGTACTTTATTAAATGTTTATTAAATTGTTAACGAGTATAGTAGTACGGTGTTTATTTTTACTTGTACACAAAACTAGTTTTATTTTGTTTGTTTTTAAGTACATATTGTTTACGTTGTCTTGTCTGTAGAGTCTGTTAGCAAAAATTATAACAAAAAATACAGAAATTACTTCTTGTTTTCTCTTAAAACCCTTTTATGTTTGTATCCAATATCAGTAGTAAAAAAATAAGTTCGCGAACATTCGCGAACGATCATAAAGTTACAGAAATTTAACATCACTAATAATTCCTAATAATAATAATAAATTATAACAGAGATACAACATAAAATTAACATTTTCTTAAGAAGACCTTATAATTGGTTTGTTTTTAAAAGTGTCTCATTTTATTAGAGATTTTTTATTAATTATATTATTAAATATATTTCACCTTACCAATATGTATTAAAAGTAGTAATAAACACTTTGACAGAATATTGACTTTTTTATGGCTTTCTGGTAACATAACTTACCTTTTTTTATTTTTCAAATTCTGTTACTAAAAATAAATACGAAATAGCTTTCGACGTTTTCAAATACCGACCAATAGGTAAGGCGTCCCATTAGGAAAATGTTAATTTCATATTGTTTTAATTCAAATCATTTTAAGTCTCCTTTTGATTTTATAAGAAAACATGATCTATTTTACATGTTTTTAAACAAAAAAGCCACAAATATGGTCCTGTAGAGTGTTCAAATTCCATAAAAGTTTGTTAACCAAAGTGATACCGAACGCCGCCGTCTTCAGGTTTAATTTTAATTTCTGACAGTTTTATTTTTTGTTTCTACAAAATTAACAAAACCTTTTGTCCTTTGGGTAAAGTTATTACAGAAAATAGAAAAAAAACAGAATTACTAGACTTTGTAAGTTATGTACTTACTTTACATCTTACGTTTTGGTGGTTTTTTAAAATCCTTTTTCATACAATCCTTAAATAAATGAACTTTACAATACACATTCTATATATATATATATATATATATATATATATATATATATATATATATATATAATATATATATATATATATATATATATATATATATATATATATATTCAAATTTTAAATTTATTTATAAAAAGTTTTTGGAAATTTTTTTTGTTATTTGTTGTCATTGTTTTTTTAATATATAAAATTTTTTAATTTAGCAATTTATTTGAAAAAAGAAATATCATTGGTTTTATTGGATAAAATGTAAAATATCGTTATAAACATTAAAAAAAAGGTATTAATCGCACCAAATTTTGGTAAATAAAATATCAGTTTTACATCTGAAAAGAATTTTTAATTATTGTATTATTTTGGGGAAAAACCGAAAAAATTTTAAAATTGGTTCGGTAAACTATAAAAATCCTAAATTATATTCCGACGGTCTTGGAAAGGGTTAAAAAGGAATATCTGGTTAAAACCAAAAAAGTAGGGAAAATAAATTTTTTAAAATTCTAAAATTAACTTCTTAAATTAACCCATATAACCATTGGCCAAAAGCCTTAATATTGGCAAAAAATTACTTTTTTGTTTTCCCCCATTTGAAAAGGGCTGTTAAAAATCCCAACTTAAACACAAAAATATAAATTATCCGATTTTAGAAAGAAAGGGTTTTAAAAAAATTTAAAGAGTTACCCTTAAAAATTGAAAAAGCAGTAAAAGAATATACAGACACTACAACAGATAATACAGAAGAAAATAGCCTTTTAGATGGTGATAACAGTTCAGTTGGAGACAGTAACTGTCAAACAGATACTAAAAATGATAATGAAATGTCAGATGATTCTTCAGATATTAGTTTTTATTCTGATATGGAAACCAATGAAGATAACGAATATGCTGTATCTGCAAGCGGGGAGTTCCAAGTGGAAAAAGTTTCACCTAAGGGTAAAAAAGGTCTAGTAGATAATACAAAAAAGAAACTGACTAGCAAACAAAAAAGGGCACTGGAAAGATCCCAAAAACGAAAGAAGATAGGTAGTAATTTCTATGAAGTGACTAATGTTAAAAACAAAAATAGAAATAAGAAAAGGATTTAAATATAAGCTAATAAAATATGGAAGACTTTTATTTAAAAAAAAATCGTTGTTTATGCCTTAATAAATATATTTTTGAATATTTGATTGTACAATTGGTCATGTTTTTATAAATAATTTAAAAATATAATAAGATTCGAGATCGAAATTTTTATAATAAATATAATACTTAAATTAGTTTTTTTTTTGTAAATAAATTATGTCTGAGATAGCAACTGTGTAGCTTCTGGCAGTGTCAGGTCCATAAGTAGTTGTAAACTTTGAGTAATTTTTGTGATGAACATATTATATTGGGCCGGTTTATTTTTCCACTGAACACATAAATAATAAACTGGTACTCCTAAAATAGAAAGTAAAAAAAAAATAAATAGCAGTAATAAGTTTTAAAAAATAATTGCAATACAATATTGTCCACTTGACATTTACTTAAGCGCACCTTTTAGAAAGTTAATCTATAATACACTCCTGGACAAAATTAACGTAATAATATAAAATTATTAAAAAAATTAATTTATCCTATCCTTATTCCACTTTTAAAGTTTATCAAGTATCTGATTAGTAGGCTTTGCATATTCTGTTTTGCTGTTAATGATATCAATCAAAACAATGCATTGATATTAACAGTTTTAAAGATTTTTTAGAGTATATACAATTTTGTGCAACTTTTTCTACAGATTTCCTTTAAAGTTAAGCTTAAAATTTGTTAACTTTTTTGAGGCAGACAAAATTGGAAAAATAAATCGAACAAGGTAGTGTGCGCATTTATTTTTTTACATTAGTTTTATTGGACGAGGGATATTGTCAGAGTTATGTTGCTAATTTGTGAGGCAACGTAGTTTCACAATAAGTCGTATGGTAAGACTTTTGACTGAAGTAGGAACTTATTTTAAATAACATTTTCTTAAGCTATACACCTTTAGAAACAGGAATGCCACCAGTTCTAAAATAAGAAACAAATTCGAAGCTACCCGCAATGTCGCAATTTTTTTTAGAACAGTTAAAAGACGGTTAAAGAAAGCTTTCTTACTAAAGAGAACAGAGTTGGCAGGTTACATGTTGCTTGAAATCATCAAAATTGGTCTGTGAACGATTGGAAACAAGTTTCCTTCATAGATGGCGGATTCTCACCTAGAGGTTTTAACCAGGAGTTTTTCACCCCACATGAAAAAGCTTTGACTTTTAGGATTTACACCTGCGAGTTCATCGGTAAGGATTAAAACTCATTCGTTTTCACCCGCCAAATTAGGACCGGTTTTAATTTATCCCATGGGCTCATTTTGGCAAAATTCTCTACATGAATTTACGGTTGGTACCATCAAAACTCATAGTTCTTTTACAAATGTGCATGGGTATGATTTCACCCGCGTCCTTGAAGGAGCCCGAACAATCGGCTGATGGGTGACAGCTCATGAGTCACGGGTGAAAACCCTTCAGTAAGGATCGCTCTTAAAACATGGTCGTGAGCGAGAATGCCGAACACCAGGGGGAAGGTTGCTACTTGCAATATTTATACAAGGAGGTACTTAACTATCTTAATCAAGCTCGGATCTAAATCTGATAGAATATGTATGGGATAACCTCAAAAGAAATGTAAAACGTTGTTTACCTACACCTAGAAACTTGAGGGAACTTAAAAAATGCAGTTATCACAGTGTGGGAACAAATTCCTCAAGATTTTATTCAAAAATTGAAAGCATGCTTAGGCACATAAATTCTGTAATCCGAAGTAGTGAAGGCAAGACACTGTACTGTCCCAGTTAAACTATTAATTTATTTATTTTACCCTTTTATAATTTTAACGATTTTTTAGGAGGTCTTAAAAAAAATTATAATCTTATACAGACATATTGTAGCTAATTCACTTTTAAAGTATCCAAAAATGTTTTTTCTAACTGTTAATATAACGAATGTCAATAAAAAAATATTAAAGATCATTATTTATAGGGATTTGTATAATTTTACACATTTTTATTATCCACCTTTTTCTAAAAATAAATTGTAGTACGCATCATAGAATAATAAATTACTTTATAAAGTAGAAGCAGCGCACATTTTAAAGATAACTAAGACGCCAAAATGACTTTATCGAAATAGTTACCTTTTTTCTGCACCTCAATGATCAAAATTTTGGTGAATTTGATTTCCGGGGAATTGATGTGCTACCTTTTTATATCGATGTTTTCAGATAGAATTGTTCTCATAATTACACATTGTATGGTTCAAAATAAAATTAATATTTTTTTACACTTCCACTGACCAATCGAAAAATGGTTATTTTTTAGTATTAATTTTCAAGAAAGTACCTAGTAGAGGTCGTGCGAACCAGCGTGCGAGAGATAAAAAAATAAGGGTACAGCCATTCTCTCTTGCTCCGCGTGCTGATATTGGTCGGTGGGAATTTTTCAGTATTGGCCGGATGCCTCTAGTAGGTATATGCTCGAAGCTATTAATGCGTAATGACCTTTATTTTGCTTGTTAAGTAATAAAAATAATAAAATGTCTGAAAAAGTCATTTTTGATATTAACAAGGTATTTTACTTTGAGTATTTTATCTAAAAAAGTGATTGATAATGGTAACAAAGGTAATTTTTAACGCAAGAAATACAAACATTTATTTGGTATAGATATTTTTAAAAACATAACTTCTCAAATTCTGAATATTCCAGCTTTGCCAAAAATTATCTTCCAACCAACCTCTTCCATAAAATTGTAATTAAAGCTCGCTGTGAGAAGACTTGCTTATTTATATATATTTAACTTACTATGTTTTTATAGAAAAAACATATTTACAATGTAAATTTTAAAATATAAATTATGCATCTGTTTACCTGATAGGGTTATAGCTGCACCAATAATAGTGTTCCAGGGTTGTGATGGAATGGGAAATATAACTAAAAATGCGCAGGCAGCCAGAAATATAATAGGAATGGATGTATGAACTCTAATTGGCCTTTGTACTTCGGGTTGTTTGTATCGTAAAATTAACATACCAGCTATACTTGCAGCCACAGAAAACCATAAAATTTGCCCATAATAATTTATGAGAACTATAACATCATTTACAAAGAGCATTGCTAGTGATGTTGCACACTAAAACATAAACACAAAACTATAAGTTTTTAAAAAATATTAAATATATCCGCTTTTTTTGCAAAACTAAATAATTTTAAATAAATGGGTAGGTTAAAATTTTATTGTCATGTTTTAGTGATTGGCTGTTATTGCACAACCTGTTATTCTTAACTGTTATTTGAAAATAGCAGTACCAGGCTGTTATTGGAAAAAAATAACAGGTTAAAAATAATAGCAGCGTTATGCTCATCTACAGCAGTATGGCTATGAAACGCGTTTTCTTAAAACGTTAACGTACTACACTCAGTACACTTTCGACTTTTCGAGTTTCGTTTAAGAATTCAGATTTAAGGTGCGTTTCCTATGGGGCGGCTGACGCACGCGGCTACCGCACAGCGTCTGACGCAAGCGTCAGCCGTCAATTTTTCTTCAGGAGTGATAGGATATGGATATCTATTCGACGACTGTTTGGTTAGATCTTCTTTTATCAAGTCCAGTATATAATTAAACTAAGCAATATTTAATCTAAAAAATTGCCTAATTTTTTTTTACCTTTCAATAAATGTCTATTTATTAAAGTTTGAAAAAAGTCTTCGTTAGTGCTGGTTTTAAATAATGGATGAACTTGTTTATTCTCTTAGCACATGCTTTTCAGTAAAATTTCTTTGTCCTCAATTTCTTCTAATAGTAAATCCAATAAAAATATTTTTTTGTTTTTGCACATTTTTTCAGAAAACTGTAATTTTTTGATAACAGATTACTCGCGTCTACACTTCATAGGAAATGGGTGTACTGGCGTCAGCCGTTTGCGTCAGATGCTGCGCGACAGCCGCGTGCGCCCCATAGGAAACGTACCTTTAGGATGAACGGACAGACTGACCTCTAGTAACGGCAATCGGCATCGGCGGCGAGCGGTTCGCTTTAGATAACAGTAGTAACAATTACACATAACTATCCCGTTTACTGTATTATACAGGATGTCCAGGTTTTCAAATAGGTCTCCTCTTCGAAGTTATTGGCTCCCAAAGGGCTTCAATGAATCGAATTTTTTAGACATAATTATTGAACCACCAGGTATATTCCAATTTTTTTTAATTAGATGTAATACCAAGTTAGTCTCTTCAAATTACTATCAAAGGAAATGTAGTGAATTACTCACAGCTGCAAGGACGAACAAGCTGTGACATTTATGACCCCTTTTTGATAAAAACGTCGGACAACGTTTTTTACAAATCTTTAACTACTGACTAAAAACTAAGTACTCTTCATTTCACTTTAGTACATCATGTATTTGGCGTATTTCGATAAAAAAGATACATCTTTGTTGTTATCAAATGTTTAACCTTCAACCAACCTTATAATAAAAAAATGCTATCCAAAATCAGAGTTTTACTTTTTTTTATCTTTGTGACAGCCAGGCCCGTATCTAGGTATGGCCGCGCCCTTGGCGAGGCTTAACATTTGCGCCCCCTTTCCCACACACAGGGGGATTTGGGAAGTATGGAATAACCCCAACGAAAACGGAGAGTCCGGGGGTTTTTACCTGGAAATTTTACAAAATTAAAGTGCAAAGTTGTAGGTTGAAAGTTTTTTGATCCGAGATTTTCGTTTCTTTATACTGTTATGATCAGTGAGTCGTCACTCTATGCTTTAGCATTGCGTTCTTATTTCGTACTGTCTTAATTTTAGTCAACATAACAATGCATAATAGTTCAAAAAATGTTAAAAGATTTTCATTTTTACCAAGCTATTTGTAGTAAAAAGAACTAGTGCTGCCCCCAATTTTTAAAATACCAATTTATCTGCAGCTTAAATATTAAAAAAATTAAAGAGTTACATTCTTGCTGTAGGTATCAATAAATTGATATTTTAGCTATCATTTATACATTTTTTAGTCTTAATATATTAAAAATAACACAGGTCCACAAAAAAAGTGGTGTGTGCTGGGTGTCGTAGTAAGATTTTCTGGTATATTTTTTTCTGCTGAACACGAATCTAAAGTCAAATTTGGATGTCAGGCAGCAAAAAATCGAGAAAAACCCAAAAAAACCGATACGGTACATTTACCGGCAGATACCTGCTACTAAGGAATGTTTGGACTACGACCATATAATCTATAAAAAACACAAAACATTTATTAAAACAAAAAATGGAGCTTTATAAATTGTCTATATACCAAGTCATAACAAACGTTTTTGGAGTTTTTGTATTATAAATTATTTATTTTATTTATTTGAATCCCAAATCACATAAAATTTGCAAAAAAAATCCAAAAATAATAATTTTCCATTTTTTTTCCTAGGGTATACCTTAAAAAAAAATCCTGAAAATTCGTTTTTTTCATTATAACTCAAAAAATACTACATTTAGATAAAAATATTATATATCTTAAATTAAAGGTCTTATAAGAATACTTAATTTATGCCATATAAAGTTTTATGTATCCTTTATAGTTTTTGAGATATTGACGTTTAAAATAAAAAAAAATTAAATATTCGAAATTACGCATTTCTCAGTTTTTTGCTGCTTGACCTCCAATTTTGACTTTAGATTTATTATTCAGCGGAAAAAAATACGACAGAAAATCCTTGTATGACACCCAGCATACACCACTTTTTTTGTGGACCTGTGTAACTAAATAAAGTATCTAAGTTGAAAATTTGTTATAAAATTGTTCTGTTGTAATTTATTTATTATAATAATTTTGTTAATAAAAAATAATAATAAGACTAGGGTACTAAAAACTGATGAAAAAAAATTCATAGCCGATTTTGCGCCCCCCAGATAGCTGCGCCCTTGGCGGTCGCCCATCTCGCCACCGCCTAAATAGGGCCCTGGTGACAGCTCATGAAGGATTTTTCATATACATATATAATATATGTTAGACATATTCATATACATATATGCTCCTAAGTACCAGAGTACCGTGAGTGCCGGGTTTTTCGATGTTTAACCCATCCTTCCTTTTCCCCAGTTCCAACGCTGTTCAACGCTGTCCAAGCACTGAAACATGAAAATATTGCATTTCACTGCACCTTTTAGACAACGCGGTAGTGCCACCACGGACGTTATTTTAAATAACTACTACCTAAATAACCTAATGTTAACTGAAACGAAATTTACTAAATTTGGAATATCGTGGCGAAATTAATTGTGAAGTAATTTTAAATATGGAATACACGTTTATTGAATATGCAGATATGCATCTGATGTATGTCTTGCAAGGCTTTGAAAGCCAGGATGTTATATCACGACAGATATCCTAATCGTACTCTTCCAGATCAGAAAACATTTCAACGAGGTGACCAACGTCTAAGAAAAAATGGTAGGCGATTCCATTTAATAAGGTAATGTTACTAAATTTCTTTATAATTTTCGGAAATTTGGGAAAAGGAGTGCTGATGCTGGTCGGGGAAGAACAGTACGTAAGTCGCAATTTGAGGAAAAAGGTTCAAATGCTGTAAAAGCCATTCCTTTAAGAAGCGCTCAAAAATCATCAGTGCACTTTAATACGTTGATAACAATGGTACATAAAATTCTTAAAGAACAGTTATCCTTATCATTTGCAAAAAGTGCATGAACTAATTCCTGAAGATTTTCCCTGTAGAATGCAGTTCGCAAACTGGCTATTGGATCAGCAATGAAATAATGTAAACTTCATTAGCACCATTCTCTTTACGGATAAAGCAGGTTTACCAAAAATGGTATCGTGAATTTACACAACTCACATGAATGGGATGATGAAAATCCTCATGCAACTATTGTTTCGCATCATTATCAGTTCCAATCAATTAATGTCTGGGCAGGAATCATTGGCAATTTTTAATTGGACCATTCGTAATGCCGGCACGACATAATGGACAACTTTATTTGGAGTTCCGTCACAACGAATTTCACGATTTAGTAGAGCACTTATCGCTTAACACCCACCGAAACATGTACTACATGCACGATGGAGCACCGCCTTATTTTAGCGCTGCTGAGCGGGAGCACCTGAATAACATCTAACCAAACAGTTGGATAGGTAGAGGAGAAACTATTGTCTGGCCTCTTTGATCTACCGACCTAACGCTATTGGATTTTTATCTGTGGGGATACTTGAAAATCTTGGCATATTCTATTCCGGTCAATAGTAGATAGGAGCTTTAACGGAGAATCACGTTTCATTGTGATCAAATAAGGAACAATGCTGGGTTAGTGTGGCGGGTACAGCAGTCCCTAACTTGTCATGCACGCGTATCAGACTTCACGGAACTCATGTTGAACCCTCTTACTAAGTTTTTAACTACAAACAGTTTAACTTTTTATTCAAACTATTATGATGGTGACAGGAAAAAATTCCTCTTTTTCATATTTAACCTGACTTAGCAATAGTTAAATATTTGTAAAAAACGTTGTCCAAAGTTCTTATCAATATAGAACATAAAAAGGGGTCATGAGTGGCAAAGCTAGTCCGTCCTTGCAGCTGTGAGTAATTCACAACCCTTCCTTTGATAGTAATTTGAAGATCCGTACTTGGTACTACATTTTATTAAAATAAAATTAAAATATACCTGATACTTATGTCTAAAACACTTGATTTCATTGGTGCTCTTTGGGAGGCAATATCTCCAGAGGAGACCTTCCTTCTTTTCACGTGTTTTTTTTCATATCCAAGGGATTTCTCACATTTTCCCGGACACCCTGTATAATACAGTAAACAGGATAGTGATGTGTAAGAGCTGCTCTTTTTGAGTAACAGTTACAACTGTCATTGCTACTTTCACATAACAGGTTCCACGCTAGCAATGGAGTTTTTGACTACTGTTATTTAAAGCGAACCGCTCGCCGCCGCGCCGATACCGATTGCCGTGACTGGAGGTCGATCTGTCCGTTCCCCCTAAATCTGAATTCTGAAACGAGACTCGAAAAGTCAAAAATGTACTATGTGTTGTACGTTAACGTTTTAAGAAAACGCGTTCCATAGCCATACTAGGTCTGTTTGTTATCCAGAAATAGAGTATCTATTTTACACTTTTTTGTCAATAAACCGTTTGTTTTCGTCAGTGTAATTTAGGACCAGGTGTTTGGTATGAATTCTGGTGTAAACTAGTTTTCACTTAATTACTTTAACTCTCGAAGTAGTGAAGTTAGATTCATTTTTACTACAAGACTTAAAGTTGTTTTTTATAACAAAAGCCATAAAGCCATTTTTAATTTCTGAAGTAAGTCTAAAACGCATTTGGCATAAAAATCGAAAACGGAACTTAATTACACTTAGTGCCACATTTTAGTCCTACACTTACCTACTCTGAACTTGATAACAAACAGACCTACTATTGTAGACGAGCATAACACTGCTGTTATATGTAACCTGTTATAATTTTTTTCCAATAACAACCTGTTACTATACGAAAAAAGTTTATATGAACTTGTAGTATTGTTTTCACCTTTTTTTTTTCATATTCGGGAGATTTTTCCCACTTTTTCATATACCCCGTATACAAGTGTATATATATATATATATATATATATATATATATATATATATATATATATATATATATATATATATATATATATATTATATATATTTTTTTGAAAAAAAAAAAACCGACGTAGGTATCTTGAGATATTGGTAGCGATCGCTCTTAACGTTCAGTGGTTCTGAGGTTCATCCGGTATAGGCATCGGTCCCAGCTTTAAATTTTGAAATTAAAAATACTTCTTTAAAACTTCGCCAGTGGATTCATGTTAACGTAACATACAATTTTTTTATCTTCGAAAATTCTAAGTATTAGGGCGTGTTTAATGTGGCATGCGCTCAAATATGTTTAGAGTGTCGGTCAGGACAAAAGATCCTTGCTTTTTGTAGGCCAGTTAGTATAACCATAACATTTTACTATTATTTATCTAGCAACTGTGCAAAAATTAGCCGGTTATTTTTAGTTTAAATAACATTACGAATTTGACATTTGAGGGTGTAGGCCTCGGTAAATGCTCCAATATTTTTGTAGGTCAATATATTTTCCGATGTTTTGCATTATAAAGTCTTGTAAGGGATTATTCTTTTAATTCTTTTTATTACCTATACATTGTTAAATTCATACGTTTCAGAGGAGTCTTTTTATTTCAAAATTTAAACCGGGACCGGTGCCTCATATCTTATATTGATTCTACAAAAAAAGAGCTATTTTTTAGTTACTACTATTTAGTTTTGGCAACTGATTAACGTCAGTTTTGAAATGTGATAAAGTGTTTTATAAAAAAACTGACTATGATTTTTATCTGAACCTGTATATACAAATATTTTAAGAAGTATTGGAGATGTTTTTTAACTTTTATAAAAATAACTTATATTATTTGGGTACTTCTTAATAAGATAATACATAAAAAGGTATTCCAAATCTGTAATGTTTGATGGGAAATGTGTCAAGAGGTCGCGCCGCCACGAGTGTGTCTGGCACACTAACTGGTCTCTGAAGCATTTTTGTCCTATCTCCCGCAATACTAAAAATAAGGATTAAAATACTTTAGAGGCCAGTAAGTGTACCAGACACACTCCTGGCGGCGTGACCGCTTGACACATTTTCCATCATTCATTGCAGGATTGGAATACCTTCTTATATTATCTTACTTCTTGAGCCAGCTGAACCTCAATAATATGCCCAAAAAACAAAACACTTTTTTCAAAAAAGGCATATTTTAAGTGTTACCGAAACATGATAACACTTGACAAACAACAAAATAGTATGTAGAATATCCCCTTTAATTTTTAATACTGAATTACTCTGTACTTCATATAAGAATAGGCTACGTATGGCTATCTTACCGTAAATATGAGGCTAGGTATAGGAGTATTTCTTTTTGCATGAATATATGAAAAAAGCTCTGGCAAGTGCTTTTCTTGTGCTCCAGTCAAAAATAATCTTGAAGATGTAAATAAAATTCCGTTGACACCTCCAAAACATGACAGTGCTACAAATATCGGTACAAGCCAAGTAACACTTCCATACATCTTAAGGCCAAATGACTACAAAAAAATGTATGTTAATTTTTTTATCAATTAATATTTTACTTCTGGTTAATGTTGTTTTTAGCTTAAAATGATTAACATAATATTCCAAAAAGGTTAAGGTTTTACTTGTTCCTGGCTTATGACATTTTAAAATTAGTTTTTATTGGCAAATTTAATCTACAAGCAACAAGTAAAAAAGTTAAAAATCTAAAGAATTGACAATTGATATCAATTTACCTTTCAGTTTTAGAATCTTCAAGGCAATTTCAAAATCGAAGAAAAGCGCTGCTCGCTTGATATTATCATTATATTTAAAAAGTGAATTATCTGATATCATGTAAAACCGTTTTCAATATTCATAAGAATAAATTATATATAAAAAATATCTAAAAAAACACACTTTTATAGCAAACCGGACCAAAAAATAGAAAATAATTTTTAATAGTTTAATAATAGTAAAAAAGCGTGGGTGCAAGTTACAACATTTAATATCAAGCACCACACGCTTTTTTACTATTATGAATTATTAAAAATTATTTTCTACTTTTTAGTCCGGTTTTCATATAAAAGCGTGTTTTTTTACTATCATTTATTTTCTTATTTTTTAGTCTTAAAACAACATCAAAAGTAGTCTTAATCAAGAGTCTCTATTATGGCGAATGCGCAAGGATTGTCATTGCTTTAAGTCAAATCATTTTGATTTTAAAACCTGTAACCGTGTTCAAAAACAACATATAATTTTTGAACTTGAAGGAATAATTCGAAAAAAAGTTTTGATATACAATGTGTACTTAGAAGGGCTATACCTATTTACCAGCATAATTATAAAAAATCTTACCAAAGCAACAGCATAGGAACTTTCCATTTCAACTCCAGAAAGTACAGTAAAGTATGCTACGTTTGCTAAAACGTATATTCCTGTTACCACCGGAAGTGCTATCCAAATGGCCCTAGGTAGATTTCTAAAAAATAAATCGGTTTTTACCAAAAAGTGCACAGAACAAATTAAAAAGTACTATTAACAACTAAAAATTAAATCCTTTACAGGATAAGGTAAAATAGTGTTTGATTTAACATCAGTCGAACTTTAGAGAAAACACGGTACCCTCCCTTGCCCAAAAAAGATATCGTAATTAAATTTATACTTTAATATTTACTTAATATTTTTATATTGCTTACTAAATGTATTTTTGTGTAAATAGATATATTTTAAATTGAAGAAATTACGGCAAATATCCTTACTGGTAAAATTAAAATAATAAAGTTGTCTCTAATATCTAGGGTTTAACTAAAGGTCAATTTTTGTCGGCTTTTGCCACAACCTTGGGCTAAAACCGTAGATTTAATCAACTTAAAAATCTGGTAAAAAACTGACTAAAATTAATTTTAGTTTTAAATAAATTGCAACTTTGTAAAAATATCAGTCGTAATGATATGGCTCATTATCGTCGGTTGCCACTTGGCCGTGCGAACAAGTGTGCGAGAGAAAAGAAGAATAGGGGTATAACCGTTCTCTCTCGCTCTAAGTGTCTGATCGGGGTCAGCGTGGCAGGGTATGTACTCCTCCAAAACTATCAAATTATCTTAAAGGCCAAAAATTGTTTTAAAAATAACATAAAACAACAATGTCCTTCCTTGCTCGAATGGCATTTTGGTCCTTTGTCAAAAACATTGGTTAAACTAAGACAGTTATTTCTACCCCTAAAGGAAACGTTGGACTTTTGCTAAACAATTTGCTGATTGAGACACCGAGAAATCCTGTGTGTTGGATGGGATACCAGCAATCCTGTTAAAAAGGTGTACCTGCACCTATTTTAATTCGTCTTTTTCATATTTCTTTCGACAAAAACATTTTGTTCACATCTAATACGGAAGACTTTCTATATTAAATCCTTCGGACACGTCAATTAGTATTTTTCCCCGCACATTTTTAAGCCATAGTGTTTGTATACAGGGTTAGTCAAAAAGTAGTTCTGGTGGTCAACTTTATTTTTTCAAATAGCAACCTCACTTTTTTTATTTCATTTTATCAAAGTGCATCTAAAAATGCATATTACTGCCACAACCATTTTTACATGAGAGAAATTAAATTTTCATTAAAATTGAAAAATGTCTATTAAAACTCATTAAAAGTATTTTAGAAGGTGTTTAAAATCTTGTCCATTGACTTCTTGGCAGCAACCTAACCGTAAATAAAACTTCTTTCTTACATTCTGAATAGTGTCCGGCATAGTAAGTTTACATTCACTTCATATGCAATTTTTCAGAATATTAGTTGTTTCGGGTTTCTATACTAATATTATAAAGAGCAAAAATTATTTTGCCATTAGAATCCTACATTATCCCTGATGAACATAGGTGATAGAATATTTTCTAAAACGTTAGGGGAATTTTCCCGCAAGAACTGTGAAAAAAAGCCAAGATCGCGCAGTCCACGCGGACGAAGCTGCAGGCAAAATGCTAGTGTTTCATAAACCTTACTTTTAATGTAACCATACAAAAAAAAATCTAGTGGGGTTAGATCTGACGACATTGCTGGCAATTCTATTGTTTTTTTTCTCGATCCATGTGTTAAGAAATATTTGGTTAAGGTAATTCCTAATAGACCGCGCATAATGGGGAGGAGCTTCATCTTAATGAAACCAAATATCCGCATTTGGCGCAAGCGCATCTGGAAACTGAACTGCCAAATTTGGAACAATTTCTTCTTCCAACTATCTTTTTCCAGTAAGGATATTTTCAAAGAATATTGACCCGATAACTCGATTCCTAATAATGGCAGCCTACACATAAATTTTTGGGGCCATTTGGCATGTACTTCCCTTATCCAGTGGGTTTTACCACAGCCCTACTTCACTACAAGCCGTGAACAACCACTTGGCAAACGCTCGCAACGGCAAGAGATTCAGATCGGTTTCCCTGAGCGCGATGAGCGTAATCCGGGTATCGAGGCGCGTATTTTTAAATTCATTTAAGGCTCAATTCAAAGATCGCGTAAATAGTATTGATATTTCCATTAAAATAATTAAATCAGTATAATAATTGAAAAATAAATATATTTATATAATATTTAAACTCTAAAACAAATTAATTTATGTGCATAGGTCAAGGCATAAGAACATGATGCTGTTGTAAAAGGAAACAAGTGTAATTTAACATTTAGTTAGTAATTGACTTAGTTTTAGTTTTGTTTATTTATTTATTAAATGTGTCTAGTTTCCTTTTTTTGTTTTTTGACTCAGCCTTTTCCGATTTTTCTGTGGCATTTTTGTTATTTCTTTTTTAACATAATTATTTAAAAGAATGTTTGAAAATATAGAGCACATCATAATGAACATATTTTTGTTCTCGTTACCACAAATACATTGCGAGCATAAATCATTAAAGCCTTCATGTTGTCTAGTGCTTAAATTAGTTAGAAAGGATAGCTTTTGATTTTCCATTTTAGGAAGTCACTCTCAGTATCAGGGTCATTAATAATTTTCTCAAAAATCGCGCACATATGGAACAGAACGTCTTTAACAATTTCTGTAGGAACCTTTAAACCGCCACGTTGTAGACAATCAAAGTATTCGTCGTCAATTAGGTTTCCCTTACTTTCAACAAGAAAAGAAACACAGATGTTACAATTATTATATTTTTTACAATTTTGTGGGCAGCATAACCGGCTATATAAATTTGTACCGATTTGTCAATTTCATATTCATTTAGGTATTCAGTTTCAAGTAAAAACAAAAATTTTTCAGTGTAATTATTTTGAGGTATTGTCCAATCAAGATCATTTTCCTGGATACAGCTGTCCCCCTGTTTTTTAATCTCAGCTAAAGAGAAATTACCATCAGCAGCGCTTCTAAATATATGTTTGAGTCTAATTTTTTCAGCATTTAAAATATCATCAAAGCTAACATTGTAATTACAACCTCCGAGAAGTCTGTATTTACCAAATCTTTTTTCTAACTTTTCAGTAGTAAATTTACCTGGTAAAATATACGACAAATCAAATTTTGAAAATGAATAGTCAATTATTTCTAGTAAAACAGAGGTACTATGGCAAAGTGCAGAATAGGTGTCGTTTGTAAGGCGACCATTATTGTTTTCAAGTTTATGCCAAGCTTTCAGCAGGATTTTTTCGGGAAACAGGGACTGTTTTTGAGAAGTAATGTGGTAAATTTGGAAAAATACTAGGCACTGCATTTAACTTTAGTCTAGTTTTGGTAGGTCCCTTTGCATTGACCCATCTGGCAAGCGATAATCATCCTCTCTAATAATGTCACTTTCTACAAAATGCTTAGCGCAAACCACAGAATATTTTGAGGGTGACCATGACTGTCTAGGAATATTCCTAAGCCAATGGGCTTTAAGGTTTTCGTCCTTTGGAAAGGTGAAAACAGATACAGCTGGTTCTCCTGCATCAAGAGAAGTTTTATAATTGGATTTGCACCCAGGCACACAACAAGGACTTGGCATGGTAAATTAATTAAATTGAGAAAATACCGAGAAGATTACCAGGAAAATAATAATAATAACAGTAACTAAATAGTATCTAATAAGCAGGCACCAAGTACCTATGCAACGCAATAACAAAAATCAAAACGAACGACAAAATTCCAAAATGTAGACCTACGTACTTACGGTAATTTCCAATGCTAATATTTGTTACTGTTTTTAAAAAATAACTAAAAAAATACCTTCAAAATTAAAGCCAAACACGAATCATTAAAACACACTTTCAATTTTAATTATTTTTTAAAAGCACCACCACAAAATGTCAAGTTCATTTGCCGCCATTTACTTTAAGTACTTTATAACACCGGCACTTTTCACCCGCAGATATTCTTGTTTTTACGCAATGTCTGCGGAAAAAAACTGTCCCGGTCACTCACAAATTTCACACAGTAAGACCTTTTACAGGTTTAGTCTTTATCTTAACAATATTTTCTTTCAAAAAAGTTGATTTATTCACAATAACACAACAGAGAAACAGGTCATTCAACGTAAATCATATGACTAAACAACAGCAAACGTGTGTCGCTAGATCTGAAGGCATAGTTGCCAGATTTCCTTGTTCACGGCTTGTTAAAGTGAAGTAGGGCTGTGGTTTTACTATCGGTCCAATAACGACAGTTTTGTCGATTAACATATCCGTATAAAGTGAATGTCGCTTCGTCGGAAAATAAAATATCTTCTGAGTGTAATGCACTTCTGTCAAGTAGATCCATCACTGCCTTACAAATTGCAACTTTCTGTCGGGATCGCCTTCTGCTAATTTCCGTAATATCCAAATTTTGTAAGGGTAATACGTAGGCGCTTTAACTACATTTTCTATAGAAGTCTGAGATATATCGCTTTACGCTGCTACCTGCCTTGTACAAATAAATGGATTTTCTTGAATTTTTAATAGTACATTTACTTTGGTATCATCGTCCACTGTAGACTGCCTCTTAGTTGGTATACTTCTTAATTTTCCCTTTTGTCGCAAAACTGTTTTTCTATTTTGCTACAAGTCTTGCCGATTCCCAGATCGTTGGTCTTGATATATCTCAGACTCTTGATCAGGCCTCACTGTCCTAAACAATCTTCTTTATTGTCTTATACCTTAACTAGGTTCTTGGCTCTTCAGTTTTAGGTCTAATCCTCATATGTAAATCAGTTATCTTACAATTAGATCTTTTCTTCACTCTTCTAACTTTACACAAATTAATGATGGGGTAACCCAACGTTCGGTACTGGCACTTGGCGCGAGATACTACTGTGTCTCCAGGCCTGTGAATTTTGCAGCTGTTAATTTTAAAATTCTTGTTGATAAAATTACAACATGTATAATAATTCTAAATATAATGTTTATAATAAAAAAGTTACTTTATTTATCATAATATGATTTCAACACAAATGCACTTTTTAAAGCAACTTTGCCGCTCCAGAAAATTGGCCGCCCTGGGCATTTGCTCCTATTGTAAATCCGCTACTGTTGGTGCCCCAAAAATCTTCTTCCAGTTTAATGTCTCAAAACACAATAATATTTACTGTCGCGAAAAAAGTGCTAATACTCACCCTGTATTTATAAGCGGCCAATGAGACAAAGAGTCATTTTTAATTATGTGGACAGTCCCAAGACAAATAGAAAAAGTGATAAGTTCGAATACTTAAGTCAGTAAAAAATGACTTTGTTATGCATAAAAAAATCTTGCGTGTAAGCTCTTATTTATTTTTGTTAACAGAACACTTTACATATCATAACCTGGCAGTGTCTAGACAAGTACTTTTTCTGCCTAAGGTTTTTTTTTAAATTTTAAGTACTTATACAGGGTCTTTGATTATATTTACGTGGCTTCTGGAGCTTTTTTTTTTTGAAGACAGAAAAAAATGTTTTATATAAAAATTGTAGGTTTTTTTCCATATTATCTTTTGAAATTATCACTAAAAAAATATCGCAATAAAAAAATGGAAAAATAAAGGCAACTTCCACTTCTTTAAATGGAACACCCTGTATATTATGCGCTACAATAAAAAATCTTTTTTTTTTCTGATTTCAAATATATATACATTGATGGTATTTGGATGAACCATTTTTGAGATATTTAAGCTTAAAATATAAATAAATTGAAAAAAAATCATATTAGTATCAAGAAAGCTATGAAAACAATAAAATTGTTTTAATAAATTTGACGTATTGATATTGTAAAAATTTAAATTTATTATTTTAACTATTAAAAGTAGTTTGTATTGCATTTTTGTCGAAGATTCAGAAGAAATCAGAAAAAATCGCTATTATGCGTCTTTTTTATGGTAACAATAATAATGTGACAACAGTGCAAAGGGAATATTACTTATTGCATCCTTAACAACGGGTACCATCTATAGATACTATTAAATACTTGGTAAGAAATTTTATTGAACGAAAAACCTTTAAAATGAAGAAAAGGACTGCAGTACGAAATGAAAACAAAGTTTTGGATTACCATGTTTTTACAGGATAATTATTATACTTTTTCTATTGGACTAGCACTAACTACTTTTAATAATTTTGGTAATTCCTGAAATATCAATCTCGGATGCGGTCTGAACTTTATAAAACAGTTTATAAAATTTATTTAATCTTGAAATTTTACAAATTTTATCGTTATAAATTTATGTCCGTTCAGAATCTTCCTGAACAAAATATGCAGGACTGACCTAAGTATGCATTGGAAATAGCTATGTTTATGCAGCAGGATCCAAAGTTTTTAAATAAAATTCTATTCACCGACAAGTCTTTCTTCGCTTTAGAGGAATGTTTAATCACAAAATAAACATTATTGGTTCAGAGAAAACTCCTACCAAATTCAGCAACATACAATATTTATTGTTTCCTATTTTCTTGATACTAATATGAAACTTTTTGTAATTTATTTATAATTTAACTAAAATATCTTAAAAATGGTATCATATATAATTTATATATATATATATATATATATATATATATATATATATATATATATATATATATATATATATATATATATATATATATATATATATATATATATATATATATATATATAAACTTTATTACTTGTTTTTTGGGGTTTTTCGGTCATTTTTTAAATAAAAATCAATGTTTAATTGACGTTTCGGTTTATTTAGTTAAACCATCATCAGAATATCTAAAAATATTTTTCCATTATTGTATTTAATTAACATGATGAATTTTGAGAAAAGTATGATTGTATATAATTTGTAAAGTAAACACTTACCAACTATATTGTAAAAATTACAAGCACTAGATAACATTCTACTACATTTTTGTTCGGTGGTTGATATAATACTGAAATTTTTATCTTTTTAAAAACTATGAACCAAACATTGGCATTACCTAGGTTAATTTATACAGAATTGTTTTATTGGGGTGCAAAAATCTGGGTTTTTCCTTTTATTATTTCTATTGCAACACAAATTGTTGTAATGGAGCTTAGACCCTCCGTGTCTGTTCTGCAATTTACGGTATTGTGTGTTTTTTTAATGTGAATCATTTCTTTAATGTTCCTTTTTATTATTACTTTCAAATTCCAAAATATTAACATTGTCAAAGTCAAAATTATGCAAGTTATCAAGTGCATGATTTGACAGGGCTGTGTGGTTACTGTTAGGATATCTTATGCTTTTTTGATGTTCTTTAACTCTGTTTTTCAAGTATTGTCTTGTTTGGCCAATATATGTTTTTGTGCAATCACGGCAGTCGAT
>JAHBCN010004870.1:0-59967 GCA_019359885.1 Listronotus oregonensis | reverse complement strand
ATAACTACAGCGTCGATTTTTTTGTCAGTACATTCTTATAGTATTATCATATATTATTTAAACTGATGTGATAATTGTTTTAAACTCGACATGATTAAATTTACCATAAATATAGGCCCTGCATTTAAAAATTTAATATTTAACACAGTACAGAATTTTTGTATTGATTGATTAAAAATCATTTTACCATTAAACAAAAAAAGCATTTTACAACTCAACAAAAATAACAAAAAATGAGGTCAAATAAAAGCAGTAACTAGTGTACCCTAATATGAATGAAATTTTGAACAACTAAATATATATTCCAAAAATTTTTTAGTAAGAAAAGTTAAATAAACAAATTAATTTATTTTTAATGTACCAGCATACCTAACTTTAAAGAAAAACTAAAGGTTGTTTTCTTGGGATACGTCGACTACTACATAATTAAAGGTCCCTAAAGTCATTGTATTTATGTGTACGTGATTTAATAAATGGAGCATGTGCGTGTGACGTCAGCAGATGCTCGTAGATCAACAACAAACCTTTTTTTTCGTTGTTTTGTGTCAAACGTGTTAAACACCATTAAATCCTTGTGGTAAAAAAGGCTTTAAAACTGTATTAAAACGATTTTTTGCTTAGTTATAAAGCATCATACAATAAATATCGGTGTTTTAAATCAGTCACGGCACAATAAGACAATAAAAACCTTACCTTAAAGAAATAAACCCACTTTTAAAGAAAAATCCAAGTAAAATATAAACTGGGCAATAAAAAACATCCAAGAAAAAGCTAGCGAATATATTACAATAGGAATCAAGTCCGCTAAACACAAAATATGAAAAAAACCACCAACTAAATACTATAAATGACCATTTTTGCTTGCTTGAATGAAGGTTACTCCATTCGCCCCCCGGTATGGCATTATGTTGTTGATCCACGAACGATGAAATGACATTTGGATGTCACGTGCCGCACATAATCAATTTCAGCACAAAACACACTAAAAAGAAACAGAAAAAAAATTACAAAATTTTAGAATAGGCATTGCTATGATAATTATTTTAACTACATTAAAGAAGTAAAGCACACTCTTCGTATGCAGCTAAACAATAGATTTTCTTTCTTTTATATTGCCTTGGCTTACTCTTGCTTAATAAAACATATACATATCTAGCTAAAATAAACAAACGAATAGCAGAATTACAATACTACTAATACACCAAAGAGCTTTTTTACACTTACCATTTATTATTGCTTTTATACAATGAAAACACCACACCTATAAAACAATTTCAAAGGAATTTTGTTGCTAGCTGTCCTATTAATAAATTATTAAATATGCCTTTACATAACTTTGTGCACAACTTAAAAATCAGCTGAAAATTGTTTACGAAAATAGCCGGACTACAGCAAGAAAAATAGCGCCTGTCTGGAAGTGCAGCAAGAAAAATTGCACGCAACAAATCTTTGAGGTTATAACAACACAATAAGAAATTATTATTGTTCTTTTGTAGTGTTTTAAGTGAAACATACTAATTTATTTTTAAGCTTTAAACTCACCTCTGAAGAAAAAAAAATACCTACACGTTTAAATTCTAATTATTATTTTTAACTACTTTTAACTAGATGAAAAAAGAAGAAAAAAGTATCTTTTAGAGGCGTATTTCTATATTAAAATAATTTGGGTTTAGAACCTTTTAAAAAAGACTTGCAGGTCTTTAAAGTAAAATGCATAACGTATTTAGGTAGCCGTTTTAAGAATTATTGCTATATATAATAAAATATAATAAGAACCAACAGATCATTTTTATTAATACTATTCCGTTCATTGGCTTTTTTATTATATGTGAAATATGATATCATAATTTGTTTACGCACAATTTACCGTAAAACCCAATGCCTCTTTATAAATGAATTTTTGAAAAATTCATTTATAAAGAGACTATTTATATTAAGTCATTATAATAATATAAGTAACTATCAGGACAAAATTAAATTTAAAATTTCTTTTTGCCTCGACCATGACATGTAGTTCTGTGTAAATTCTAACCAAGCATTAAATTGTTTCAAGGTTAATGGAGGTTTTCTTTTTAATTAGGTTGCCTCTATCTTTTTGTCGCGGACTGTACCATCCAAAAGCACTCAGGTATTTTACAAATGGAAATTCGGTTTTACAATTATGACGTGCATGCGAGCTGCGCGGCGGTTCAACACCCTATTTTGTTTCTTATTTTAGGTTTAACTATCAACCCTTAAAATGGCACCATCTTATTAAATAATTATTAAATAGTTTAATAAACTGGTTATCAAGAAGTATTTTCATACTTTTTGTACAAAAAAATATTGTGCGCAGTATTAAATTAGGTAAATATAATTCAAATAAAGCCAGTACATAGACTAAAGCCCTAAAACAGATTTATATGTTATTAAGGTAGTATAGTTTTATCCTAAATTTATATATTATAAATGGGTATTTATTTAATGGTTTTAGAGGTCAAATTATTTGTCAAAATAATTGACCAATAATGTTTTAAAATGTGGTTAGCGGGGTGATATGTGTTAAGCCTTCACCTATCATCCTTCTTTGATTATACCCTTTAAAACACGTTGTTGGCAGCTGATAAGTGGCTGAAATTTCGTTGTTCATGTTACACTATAATTTTGTACCTTTTGTTAGCCCATTGCCCCTAAACTATATTTATTAAGCATGTAAAATGAGTGATGATTAAATAAAAGTGGGTGACTATCAATTTTTAAAAATACGACCTAGAAAAAATAATTTGGGTAATATTTAAATACTTTTTTATTAGTCAGTATGGAAAGCTGTTTTATTAGCAAACTAGTAAAATTTTTTACGTCCATTAAAGTTAAGAAATGCAAAAAACAATTACCAATCGTGGTTTCAAGTTTAAAAGTAAAACAGCATTTTTAAAAGGGAACACTCCGTATTTTGTATCCATCCAAACTTGAATAAGAATTTTTAATTTCAATAAGAGCTGTAAGCTGTAAGCTTACTGCTTATAGCTTACAGCTGCAGATATAATGGAAATTAAAAATTATTTTTTTTTAGATTTGAGGGTCCATAGTCTCAAAACTATTTAAGATAAACATATTAAATGTGGTATTGTCTTAAAGCTCTTTAATACTTTAAACTGATAATACTATATACAGAGCGTTTCATTTAAAAAAATGCTATTTTACCATCGCAGTTCTGTCGAGGCTCATATTTCAAGAACCTTCAAAGATAGGCATATTAAATGTGGTGTATTTTAAATTTTTTTCAAAATACCTTTTTAATAGTGATACACAATTTAGAGTGTTCTATTAAAAAATATTATTTTACTGCTAAATTTAAAATCACGACAATCAATTGATTTTTGTATTCGTTTATCTAGGAAGTTAAAAATGCTATTAGTTAAAACAGTTTTGTATTTTAACTAATAACAAAGCTACAAATGTCAATGGCGGACACTTACTAAAATTAATTTGGATAAACATGTAAATTATTTTGTTCGTCACTATTACTCACTTTTAATTTTATCATTTTTTATAAAATCTAAATCTTATATTGCTTATAGTCCAATTGACGACCGTCGTAAAAGGGGTGAACCAGAATAGGTACAAAAATGGACTATATTACTTTTTGGATTTTAGATAAGTAATAAACTAACGGTGTGACGATCTGTGACCTGTCCAATTTTTTTTAAATATATATTTTTCTAATTTTTGTAAAACTAATGTATAAGACATAAGTACAATGTGTAGAAGTTTTGATCAGTAAAATATAAAAATTTAATTCTGGCACCTATACTTTTAACAAAATTGTTTGCTAGACCGCCTTCAAAAAATTGCAATGATAAATTTTCTATACAAGGTATAAGAAAAAATTAAAGGTCAGAATTTTTGGTTTTTATTTTACCTTTGAATGAAATTGGTATGGCACATTAATGCTTGACCATTTTTTTTTTCTAAAATTGCTATGTTGGACAAAATGTCTTATAATTCCAAGGAGTTTTGATCAGTAGAATATGAAAATCTAAATCTGGCACCCATATTCCTGAAACAACTGTTTGCCAGACCACCCTCAAAGTATTTATTGCAATAATAAATTTTCTCTATAAGGTATAAGAAAACATTAAACGTCAAAATTTTTGGTTTTTATCCCTCTTTTAAATAGAATTGGTTTCGCACATTAATACTTGACTAAAATTCTGCCAGACCACGATTAGGAAAGTCCTTTATTACTACTCGTTAAGCACGAGTTTTTTTGTTTTATTCTATTCATTCTTGAATTTTTTAATGATTTTTTGATCCATTCCTATGTGACAGAGTAATAAAAAAAATTATTCCTACTTTGAAGAAACACAAGATGGTTTTATAGTGTTTTGAAAAGCTGTAACTGTAAAAGGTAATATTTTCTCTTTGGTACCATATTCTTAAAAATATATAAAGCATTTTATTTTTTTTATTGAATGAAAATATTATTTAATATGGATATTTATAACTTTAAAACACAAGCTTGACAATATGGCCTATTTGACAAAATAATAATTTAATGTCAATAATGTTAAAAATATAAAAACTTAAGCTTAGTCACAAAGGACTTCCTAATTGTGGTCTAGCAGAATTTTGGTAAAGTATTAAAGTGGTAAACAATTCTATTTTAAAGAGAACTAAAAAACAAAAATTTAACGTTTAATTTTTTCTTATACCTTACATCAAAAATATTTCATTGCGATAAATATTTTGAACATGGTCTGTCTAACAGTTTTGTCAAGAAAAGGGCTGCGAGAGATAATTTTTTTATATTCTACTGATTATAACTCCTTTAAATAGTATAATATTGTAGTTATGTTTTGTACATTATCTTTAGAAAAATAGAAAATAATTGTAAAAAGAATGGATGAGTTACAGATGGCCAGACCATTGGTTTTTTACTTGTCTGAGAGTATAAAAAGTAATTAATAATCAAACGAACTTACCTGAAGTGAAGTCCGATGTTAACAGGCAGCAACCATTCCACTGTATCACTTGACCACGTATACGCCCCTGTCGTGTCTATACTCACCAGTTGAAAGTTTTATCTAGTGCCCGTGTTCCCTCAGGTTCCCGCTGTAACTCTCATTTATTTAGATTTCTTTTTTGATAATCGCAAAGAAATAGAAAGGGGGTGGGCGATACATTCGGAATGACGCTTCATATAATTAACATCGAACTTCACTTCAGGTGTTCTCGCTCGATTATTAATATATTTCAGCATCCATTCTCTGTATCACTTGACCAATGCGGAAGCTGTTTAGGAGTATTGGTTGCGGATTATCCATACAAGCTGTGAATGGTTATTTTCAATATAATTAAAAGTTATGCCAGGGAAAAATAAAAACAAACAATACGCGGAATAATACGTTAAAACAAAAAAGCTATATTTTATCTTAATATACAAAAGATTAATTGTACAAAGATATTATTTCTGTGACGATGATAAATAATGTTGCAAATTGGGAATTAACACATACAGGTTTGTTATAAAATTTTGTGAACGTTGTTTGTTCCGTCCATCCCGCTGTCTGCATGATGCATTGAACAGACAGCCCGTGTCTATGTGCACTCGATGCGGTAGCGTGCCGAACTGAATGGGGTTTAAATTTATTGGTATCTATTCCGGCTTCTTTCAGCGATTCCTCAATCCAGCGGCTAAGGCTTTGTTTTGTGGCAACTCTATATGGCTTTTATACAGCAGAATAAAAATCTTGGTCTGGCTTTCGATAGCCCATAGTTTTTTCTTTGTATTATTAATGTTGATGCCGCACAAACAATAGGATTTTCCGTGAAAAATGGTATTTGTAAACATGGTTGGATTTTATTATTCCGAAGTTTTTATTGGGTCAGATATAAAAATCTGTAAACCCGCTGAGCTTTCTAAAACATTTGATATTCGAATTAAAGATATTGTTTGTATTCTGTGACCTGTCACGAGTTGGGATAAAAGGGTGACTAATTTGTATGATTGTTTATTGTCAATTTTGTGTTTGGGCCCAGTTTCTCATAATAATTTATGACCTGAGCCGGGTCCCAAGTGTTGTTGTCTCTAGGCGTTGACGGGTTTATTTTAGGAATTGGTGTTATGAACGGGCGATAATTTGAGTCGGTTTTACCATGATTTTTTAAGATAAGGCTTAATGCAGATTTATGAGTTCATAGGCACTGTATCTGGTAATTTTTGTTTCAAAAATGTTTTTTGAAGTAAATTTACACATATGAAATTGTGGGATTTGTATAGAAATTTTGTTTATTTGACAGAATTCCCACCAAAGTTTATATGTGACTGTGCATTGCTTTATAGTCGAGGGCGATATTGACTAACATTGGCTAATTGCACATTCTGGTATTTGCTTTTGTTTAAATCCTTCGGAGATAATTTTGCAGCTACTCAGGATAAGGCTCCTTGCTAGAGGATGTTGATCTCTAAAAGGAGAAAAAGAATATTATTATTGGGTCCCAAATATATTTCTTTTGTTTAAGTTTTTCGAAAGAGGGTACCATGGTTGGCTAGGCCACCAGGGTACTATTAGTATTCCCTGCTTTATCGTTTATTATTTGTTAAGTGGTTCTTTAGAATTAATGAAAACGGTGGAATGCATAAAAACACGAAAAAATTATTCCACGCATCTACTGCTATAGAATTAGGATCTGGTTTCCAAGACATATTTTTTACATTTGTGGTTAAGATTTGAAGAATAGATCAATATCTGGCTGTCCAAATTCAGATGTAACTTGTTCAAAATATAACTGAGATAAGGTCCACTCTGTATCTATTGACATTGTTCTAGATACTCTATCTGCCTCGTGGTTTTCCGATGATGTAATATATGATGCAAACAGCCAGATATTGCGCTTTTCGCACCATTGCCAGATTTCTTTTGCTAGTGACGCAAGATCTTTGTAAATTTAATATCTCCATTTTGTTTATATACGATAGGGCCGTTGTGTTGTCTGTTCGTATTAAGATATGTACATTTTTTGCATTTTTTGGTAAAGCATTTTATGCCATAAAAAATTGCTAACAATTTAATTCATTTATATGCTTATGTCTTTGTTTTTCATCCCACCAGCCATTGGTTGTTTGGTTACCCGAACATGCGCCCCAACCTGTTTAGGATGAGTCCGTAAAAATTACCATATCGAAAGAATCGAATTTAACATTGTTATTGGCCCATAAAATATTATTACACCACCAAGAGATTCAAGTGCCTCTGTGCCTAATTTCACTTAGAATCGTAATTTTTATTATTGGCCTCGGTGAGCGCATATATTTGTCCCTTTCATGTTTGGTATATAACCAACCATATTTTGCTGGCAGACTGATATTAATATTCCGCAAAGTCTAGATATCTCTCTAACGTTATGGATTTCCATTATTTTTTTGAAATCGTTGAATGTAATTTTTAATTTTAAGTCGCCTTCCCCGGTAATTAAAGCAACATTTTTCACTATTTATAAATAAATCCTAGAAATTTTGTTTCGTTTTTGGAATTAATCTACTTTTTTCGTAATTTATGATAAATCCTAATTTTTCTAAAAGTTTTAATCGTATATCGAGTATTGTTTTTGCAGTCCTCATATGTATTTCCAAATATTAAGAAATCATCTAAGTAATTTACGCAACATATATGTTGTTTCCTGGATATTTTTAATAAGGTTTTATTAGTTTCGTAAAACAATAGGGTGCGGAGTACAAGCCGAATGGTAGACAAGTAAATTCATATAGTTGGATTTTTAAATAAAATCTCAGATATTTTCTGTGATTTTTATCATCGGAAAGTAAAAAATAAGCATCTTTAAATCTATGGTTGAGATAAAGCAGCCATTTTGCAGTAATTTCATAGCGGTTCTTAAATCTTCCATTTTAAAATGTGATGCATTTATGTATGTGTTAAATTTACGAAGATTTAAAATAAAACTTTTTCCCCCATCTGGCTTGTCCCTGAGAAAACTTGAAGAGATAAGTTGATTATTTGTTGATATACATGTTTTAATAGCCCCCGTATCTAATAATTTCCCTATAGCAATTTTTATAAAATGCTGGTCTTGTTTATTAAATTTTTGTATGGGAGCTTTTTGTTGGCAAGGTATTTCCTTGAGAAGAATGGTACAGCCTTTCAGCCATGATAACTTGCTTGGCGTGATATTTTTCCACTCTTTCCTATAATATTTTAGGCGGCCCGCAAAACTGTATCACTTACTGTTATTTCCTTCCTGTATTGTTCTGGATCTGGGTTTGAGAAGTGGCCCTTTTGTGCCCCATCGCCTCTCGTCGTCGATAGGGCGGGCGAGCTTCTGTTTAAAGCATTATTAGTGTTATAGCCAGTGTTGACCCCTTTTTTTTTGGGGTGTTTGTTGTATGGCGTAGGTGTATAATTAAATTTGTTTTGGGATGCTGAAGGTATACTGATCTTAGGTCTTTACTTTGTCCTTTCAAAGATTTTTGCTTCTTTACCTTTTCTGCGGTTCTGTGCCAAACAAAATTTATGGTTTGGTTTTTCCACAGTTTCTTTGACAGATTTACTCAAGCTAGGGGTTATTAGATTTCGCCTGACCATCGTTATGTTGTATTGTAAATCTGTCAGAATACGACCAGAATACTTAAACATTCCAGAAGGTTCTCTTTTATCCCTTGGCAATATCCATTTTGTCCATTAATATAATCTCCATTCCCCCTTTTAGAAAGCGCTACTAGGCCTTTAGATAATTGATTTTGTTGAGCTTGCAAATTTTTATCTCTTATTTAAATTGGGATTAGACAAAATATTTCTAATTTCTGGGTTTACTTCGGGTGGGGTCATGGCTTCGCAGTTGGAGGAAGCACATATTTGTTTAGCAATGTGATTTTTTCCTCCTTCTCCAATCCATTAAATAGTACATGACTCCATCTAGAAGTTAGCGCAGGGTGTATTAGAGCATTTTTATCGGGGTTTTGTTCCTGGATTCTTGCCCAGAATTTTAATAAGATCGTCCGATATCCATCGTTGTGAATTTGTAATACTGGCAGACGAATCTATGTTATGCCCATGTAGAGGGTTCAATGGAGGCCACATCTCGCGGATTGTATTCATCCATTTGTAATATATGACTCGCCGAATCTTCAGAGATTCGATCTTCACTGCTGTGTCGAGATCCCGGGCCTCTCGGGCCACGATTATCTCTTTGCAGTCTTGAGGTTGAGGAATGTGGACTCAAGCTGCGTGATCTAGACCTTATGGTAGATGTCACCCATCTGGGTCTTGATCTACGATCGTTTGTCTTTGCTTTGCGATTGTTTGACCCTGAGCGTTGTTTGTGCCTACGTTTATTTTTACGCACTTTCCGTTCCAGTTTCTTAATCTTTTTCAGCAACTCCTTTTTGGAAATTTCTCTACTTCCTGAGTCGCTTGATTCAGAACTCATTTTTTGCTAAAATGTGCTAAAAAAAACAACAAGAAAGGCATTATATAGTTTTTGTACTTACATTCTGATGTTGATATATTTATGTATATCCAAAAGGAGAAAATACACACCTTAAAATGCACACACACACCATTCACTAAGAGAACAAAGAAAGTCTGTAATCAGCGGTTTGATTCACGCGTATCGATAATTCCGAAGAAATTTGATCCGTGTCATACGCGTCAAGCACTAAAAGGCGAATGAGAGTTACAGCGGGACCCTGAGGGAACACGGCACTAGATAAAACTTTCAACTAGTGAGTATAAGCACGACAGGGGCGTACTACGTGGTCAAGTGATACAGAGGAATGGACGCTGAAATATATTAAAGTATAGCTTTTTGTACTTATTATAGTTTGCCGCCGCTTGACTACTATTAAAATTTTTAACTTCGGTAAAGATATTTATTTTATAATTCTAAAATTATAATTATAAATTGTATCAATAGAATAAAGCATATCATTATAAATAAAAACGTATATAAAAAGCTACTAGATGGAGACCTCGATTAAAATCATGATAAATGTCAGGTGGTCAATATTTATAAAATTAATATCTAGGCAATAGTAACAACAAAAAATGTATTTTTGATTAATTTAAAAAAAAATCATAATCATATTACGACAAATTTTTTTTTATTTAAAAAAACAGATTTAAGCTTAAAGTTATATAGTTATCTCAATAGGACAAATGAAGCTAAAGCTAACAAGTGTACGCCTATGTGTGTTTTCCGTTGGAAAATTCAGTACGAGTTTAAATGGAACATTATTTTGTTATTAAATGCAGTAAGCGAGTTTTTTGAAAATTTATTTGCCATATTGAACAGAAAAAATATTTTGACATATATACATATATTTACACACTATGAAAATCTTCCTGCATGTAAACCTTCGCCTAGCCATATAGACTTGCCAATAGGGCTGCAACGAAGGAACAACAAGGAAAACAGATTGTTCAGCTTAATCCTAAAATGGTGTTACGTTTGTATATACCGATGATTTATTTTAACAACATATTTAGGTTACTATTCTGGTAAAACCCGATGTCGATTCTTCTAAATGTGTTCGGCATCGAAAGTAAGATTGTTATATCTTACTGCAAGGCAACGATATTTGTCTTTTAAGTAGACGCTTGGTTTCTCTGTGGTTCACCAAACACTTGTTACAGCCCTACTGACAAGTCCTGTAAGGCAGGCGAAACGCGTCGAGGAAGAGAAAGTATATATCTATATCTATATATATATATATATATATATATATATATATATATATATATATATATATATATATATATATATATATATATATATATATATATATATATATATATATATATATATATATATATATATATATATATATATATATATATATATATATATATATATTAAATATATATATATATATATATATATATATATATATATATATATATATATATATATATATATATATATATATATATATATATATATATATATATATATATATATATATATATATATATATATATATATATATATATATATATATATATATATATATATATATATATATATATATATCTATATATATATATATATATATATATATATATATATATATATATATATATATATATATATATATATATATATATATATATATATATATATATATATATATATATATATATATATATATATATATATATATATATATATATATATATATATATATATATATATATATATATATATATACGTACACAGGTATATGCATTTATTTGAGAAGATATGGAAATAAGTTACTAGGAAAAAGTTGTTCAAAATTAAAAGGTAGTCTCTAACACCAATTTTCTAAAAAATGGGCCTACCTTTATTAATTTGTGATGAAAATTATTTTAATATCAATTAACTAATTCCAAATTAACAACTCATTTGTGTACTAGTAGGCGTTGATAGTGACAAGCTTTATTAAAACTTCGCTTTTATAATTCATTAGCGACAGAATCGTCAGCTTTAAATGCTTACTTTACAGCAAAAAATTTGATAAAATTAAAATTAAAAATTTAAATTAATATTAAAATAAATTTTATCACAAATAAATAAAAGTAGGCCAATTTTTTTTTAAATTGGTATTAATGACTACCTTTTAATTTTGAACAACTTTTCCATGTAACTTATATCCATATCTCTCAAATAAATGCAATTTACTCTTGTACCATTTTAAGTTTGTTCAATTATCTGAACACCGCGTATAAAATAGCTAAATGTTATATATATATATATATATATATATATATATATATATATATATATATATATATATTATATATATATATATATATATATATATATATATATATATATATATATATATATATATATATATATATATATATATTTAGATTATGCCATTTTCGCGATTTAACAATGACTTAAAATTAAAATCTCGCCTTGTCAGGTTAAAGCAACTTGAGCCAAGCGACTGAGTCATACCGTGTGATTAAGGGGGCAAAAAAAAGTGTAAATAAGGAATAAACGGTATGTTTATGCTCAGTCCCGCACTAGCCACACTTTCAAATAAATTTATGTAGCTTTATATTTTTAGTTTTTGAAAAAATGTTATTTTTAAAAAGCTGCTTATTTTAACGAGTTTTATACACAGTTAAAAAACTGCCAACTTAGAATCATTCCCATATATATATATATATATATATATATATATATATATATATATATATAGATAGATAGATAGATATATACCCTTTCTCCTCGACTCGTTTCGCCTCGCCTACAGGACTGTCAGGCTGTCACAAGTGTTTGGTGAACCACAGAGAAACCAAGCGTTCAATTTTAAAAGACAAATATCGTTGCCTTTGCAGTAAGATAGAGTATTGGTACCTTACTTTCGATGCCGAACACATTTAGAAGAATCGACATCGGGTTTTACCGGAATGGGTAAATAAATATGTTGTTAAAATAGGAAAAAAATCCCTATCGTCTCGGTATATACGAAAAACGTAACACCGTTTTAAGACAGTTAGAAGCAGACAATCTGTTTTCCTTGCTGTTCACTCGTTACAGCCCTATTGGCAAGTCCTGTATGGCAGGCGAAACGCGTCTAGGGAAGATTTTCATAGTGTGCTTCCACTTAAATATATATATGTCAAAATATTTTTTCTATTCAATATGGCAAATATAAATTTTTCAAAACTCACCCGGCTTGCCATTTAATAATAAAACTAATGTTACATTTAAACTTATTACTATAATTTTCCAACAGGCTTTTTACATTAGGCAGTACTTGTGCTGCTCGGTTTATTTTAGTAGCATTAAAATCTAATAGATCTTTTAAATATTCTTTAAGCTTAAATCTGTTTATTTTTAAATAAAAAAAAACACCTATTAAGTAACCATGATTATTGATTTTTTAAATTAATCAAATACATTTTTTTATTGTTACTATTGCCTAGGTCATATTAATTTTATAAAAAATATTATTACCTGACATTTATAATAACACATGATTTTTATATACAATCGGGTCTCCATCTAGATAGCTTTTTACTATGCATGACATAATGATATGCTTTATTCTATTGATACAATTTATAATTATAATTTTAAATTATAAAATAAATATCTTTACCGGACAAGACCTTTAATAGTCCAAGCGGCGACCGTCGCGTCGCAAAAGGGGGTGAACCATAATAAGTACAAAAATATACTTTATTACTTTTTATATATCAGACAAGTAAAAAACCAACGGTCTGGCCATCTGTAACTCATCCATTTTTTTTACAATTATTTTCTATTTTTTTGTAAAATTAATGTACAAAACATAACTACAATATTATACTATTTAAAGGAGTTATAATCAGTAGAATATAAAAAAATTATCTCTCGCAGCCCTTTTCTTGACAAAACTGTTAGACAGACCATGTTCAAAATATTTATCGCAATGAAATATTTTTGATGTAAGGTATAAGAAAAAATTAAACGTTAAATTTTTGTTTTTTAGTTCTCTTTAAAATAGAATTGTTTACCACTTTAATACTTTACCAAAATTCTGCTAGACCACAATTAGGAAGTCCTTTGTGACTAAGCTTAAGTTTTTTATATTTTTAACATTATTGACATTAAATTATTATTTTGTCAAATAGGCCATATTGTCAAGCTTGTGTTTTAAAGTTATAAATATCCATATTAAATAATATTTTCATTCAATAAAAAAAATAAAATGCTTTATATATTTTTAAGAATATGGTACCAAAGAGAAAATATTACCTTTTACAGTTACAGCTTTTCAAAACACTATAAAACCATCTTGTGTTTCTTCAAAGTAGGAATACTTTTATTACTCTGTCACATAGGAATGGATCTATTAAAAAATTCAAGAATGAATAGAATAAAACAAAAAAACTCGTGCTTAACGAGTAGTAATAAAGGACTTTCCTAATCGTGGTCTGGCAGAATTTTAGTCAAGTATTAATGTGCGAAACCAATTCTATTTAAAAGAGGGATAAAAACCAAAAATTTTGACGTTTAATGTTTTCTTATACCTTATAGAGAAAATTTATTATTGCAATAAATACTTTGAGGGTGGTCTGGCAAACAGTTGTTTCAGGAATATGGGTGCCAGATTTAGATTTTCATATTCTGCTGATCAAAAACTCCTTGGAATTATATATTTTGTCCAACAATAGCAATTTTAGAAAAAAATGGTCAAGCATTAATGTGCCAGACCAATTTCATTCAAAGGTAAAATAAAAACCAAAAAATTCTGACCTTTAATTTTTTCTTATACCTTGTAGTGAAAATTTATCATTGCAATTTGAGGGCGGTCTAGCAAACAATTTTGTTAAAAGTATAGGTGCCAGAATTAAATTTTTATATTTACTTGATCAAAACTTCTTACACATTGTACTTATGTCTTATACATTAGTTTTACAAAAATTAGAAAAATATATATTTAAAAAAAATTGGACAGGTCACAGATCGTCACACCGTTAGTTTATTACTTATCTAAAATCCAAAAAGTAATATAGTCCATTTTTGTACCTATTCTGGTTCACCCCCTTTTACGACGGTCGTCAATTGGACTATAAGCAATATAAGATTTCGATTTTATAAAAAATGATAAAATCACCCTATATATATATATATATATATATATATATATATATATATATATATATATATATATATATATATATATATATATATATATATATATATATATATATATATATATATATATATATATATATATATATATATATATATATATATATATATATATATATATATATATATATATATATATATATATATATATATATATATATTATATATATATATATATATATATATATATATATATATATATATATATATATATATATATATATATATATATATATATATATATATATATATATATATATATATATATATATATATATATATATATATATATATATATATATATATATATAGAAAAATCTGAAACCAGAGTAGTGGAAATGCAGTCAATTGAAAGGCCACTTTAAGTAATTAACTCTTTATTGAAAAAAGTCGAGCTTTCGAAAAACTTTTTCCCATCATCAGGGACAATCTAAAAATAAAAGAAAATGATTCTTGTTAGTGAAACCAACAAAATAATTCTCTCTTTTACAAAGTTCTTACCATATGTATTGAAAACATGGTGTCAGTGTTTCTTAATAGCAATGAAGAACAAAACTTCATTCACATTCCTCTAAACTACATTGACTTTAACTTAGTTTTTAGCACGTGGATCGTTGCCACCGTGTTACTAACAAGACTTTTTACGGAGGAAAGGAAATATAATAAAAAGCAAAAGAATTTATAGTTAAAAAACTTACAAAAACAAGTAGGTATTAAAAACTTAACGACCAATGAGCGCCGTCATTGAACAATAAGTAAGAATTTTGATATAATGATTTTAAAAAACTTGGATTTTCCATTTTTAAGATTTGGACCTCACAGGCCGCATCTTGCATAACTGACAGAGCCATCTGTCGTGGTGCCTAGGTAACTATTTATACACTGCTCACAATTAAGGTAATTATTTATACACTGCTCACAATTAAAAGTTTGCAGATACATTATTGTATTTTAAAAAATGAATACTATTTACAAAGGTTTAAAATTAATAGAATTGATCAATTGACTGCATTTCCACTACTCTGTTTCAGATTTTTTTCTTTAACTAGTCAGTCTGCTGATTCACCCTTCCTCTTTATATATATATATATATATATATATATATATATATATATATATATATATATATATATATATATATATATATATATATATATATATATATATAAAGTAACCGCCAGAAAGTATACGTGACATATAGTTTTTTTTTTTATTAGTGTACTTAGAAAAAATGATTTCGCAGATCAACTTGCATTATTTGTCTTCAAAAAACAATTGAACGATCCCGCCAATCAATTCGTTATTTGGCAGTAAAAATTGAATTTTAAAGAATGGTTGACCGAAAGTCCTTTTGTCAAAAATATCGAAAAAATTTTATAGAATAGTTGTTCAGTATTTAATTCTATGCACTATGTGTAAAACTCTTGAGCCATTTGATTAAAAACAAAAAATTTGACATTTTTTTTCTTCTATAAAATATTTTTGTTTGAAAAAATTTTCTTTACCATCCAAAAACAGGTTTTCCAGACATCCACGTTTTGGCACCATTTTTTACTTTGTAGTTTAAAGTTTCCGAAGAAAATTTAAAATTATTTTTTGGAAACTCTGATAGGCTGATAGGCATTTTATATCGTAACTTCCGAATTTCAAATATGAATTTTTACCGTTTAAACAATTTAATGTTATAATTAAAATAACTTCAAATAAAAAATTCTTATTTGAAATTCCGAGTTACGGTATTTAAAAAATGCCTATGCGACAACTCGGGTTTCCAAAAAATACCATTTTTTTTAATTTTCTTCGGAAAAAAGGAATAACTTACCAGAGTAAAAAAAAAAATGTGCCAAAACATTAGTATAAGTCTGGAAAACTTGTTTTTAAATGGTAAAGAAAAATTTTTTAAACAAAAATATTTTTATTGAAAAAAAAATGTCCAAATTTTTGTTTTTATTAAAATAGCATAAAATTTCACACAAAGCCATAGAATTAAATTCTGAACAACTTACCCTTATAAAATTTTTCGACATTTTGACAAATAAGGGGACTTTCGGTCAATCGACCTAAACAAATTCAAATTTACTGCCAAATAACAAATGACAATCGAGATCGTTCAATTGTTCTTGAGGGCCTGGAAAAATCTTTAAGAGCGATCTGCGAAATTGATTTTTTTCAAACGTCATAATAAATATATATATATAATATATATATATATATATATATATATATATATATATATATATATATATATATATATATATATATATATATATATATATATATATATATATATATATATATATATATATATATATATATATATATATATATATATATATATATATATATATATATATATACATATATATATATATATATATATATATATTAGGGTGATTCACGGGACCCCTCCCTTATAATTCCCCGGGGAACCAAAAAAGAACTTTTGACCGGTCCGCCCCGTTTTTAATAACGGCCATAAAATAAAAAGCCCATGGGTATTTTAAAATATTTGGTAAGAACAGCGTTAAAATATCTAACCGAACCAACGGTAACCTTGTAATTTAAAGGAACGCACCCCTTATTACGTTCGGATTCTACACAACACGGTGCTTTATGAACATCTTCTATACATATATATTACGTTTTAAGAAAATAATTAATTACTATTTTTAAGGAAAATTACTATGTTAAAATGCTCATGTTTACGTCGTAACCGAGCTGAATACTAGAAATTTTATGGGGTTAGGACTACGACACCGTATTTAAAAAGATCTACATTGCTATTATGTAAATATTATCCTTATAGGTGTCCCAAAAATTTGTATTTTTTACCGATATTAAATAATTATTACCATTTTTAAATATAACATGTAGTTTTATCCTTATTTCTTTAAATAGACCAATAATTAACCTAAAAAATGTCCATACATGTTTCTATACCCATCTGCCACCGTTTTTTAAATAAAAAACGAATTTTAATTTTTTCCCTGTTTTTAAATACTATTTACAGTAATTCATCGCCTTAAATTTACAATTTACCTAGGTAGGCCATGGAATTTTGCATTTTAAATTGCTCTGACAACTAATTGACGTAAAAGGTAAAAATTATTTATTTTGTTTGATTAATAAGGAATAAATGCTTAAAAAATTAAAATTTGCTTATACTTAAAAAACGGTGGCAGATGGGTATAGAAAGATGTGTGGACATTTTGTAGGTAAATTATTGGTCTATTCAAAAATAGGATAAAATACAGTATGTTGTATTTAAAAAAATTGAGTTTTAATCATTATTTAATATCAGTAAAAATGCAAATTTTTTGGGACACCCTGTAGGATATATTGCTATAATATTATGTAGATCTTTAAATACATGCATTGCCTTAACCACAAAATTCTAGTATTCAGCTCGGTTAGGCACGTAAATATAAAACCTTATTAACATGGTAGGATTTTCCTTAAAAAAATATGATTAATTATTTTTCTTAAAAATGAAGATATAGGTATAGGAAGATGTTAATAAAAACTTACTTAGAATTTTGTGTAGAATCCAAATATGCAATAAAAAAAAACAGGGTGTTCTATTTAAAATTACAAATGCCGTTGGTTTCGGTTTGATCTAAGAACGCAGCACTTAGTTAAAAAGATTTTTAAAATGTAGCCATTACCTGTTATGGGTCGTAGCTAAATTTCAAAAAAGTTCTCTTTTTGGTTCCCCAGAACTTTTAATAGGGACACTCAACGTGAATCACCCTGTATATATATATATATATATATATATATATATATATATATATATATATATATATATATATATATATATATATATATATATATATATATATAATATGATTTATACCATATATATTACTTTAACCTAAAAATTTCCAAAAAAGCCAATAATTTGTAATAACACAGGCTGGGAAAATTTCGGGTAATCGTCTGATACCAATTAATTAGCACTAAAAAATAATAAATGCGATTTTAGCGCAACGGCTTACAGATTTTGCAAAATGAATAATAAACGAATATATAACAAATCACATTTACCTATACATTAAACTTGTCATGATTTAATAGAACAGCCTGCTAAAAAAATTTTTAAAGAATGATACAGTCATATAGCGCAATTAATCTAATTCTATATCGTGTAAGAAGAATTTAATTTTTTTCAAAGTAAGCATTTAAACTTTCAATGCAAAAAAAAAGAAGTAAACGGAAAGGTTTATATTTAATTTTGAGTGCATGCAATTGCAAGTGATAATGTAATATTCTGGTATTTGTGTAGTTATATTAAAATTTAAAAATTGTAGTCCATGTGTAATTGTATAATATTTTTGATATTAAATATATATTTTAGCCATGTTTTTTTTTGTAAGAAATAATATAATAACAGCCTTAGTAAATGTTTTATCGGATGCATAAATAATGTTATAAATCGCATTGGTTAAAGAGGCTAAAACTCGCCAATTAATAAAAACATTCTCCTTATCCCTTTAATTTCATTTAAGTTAAAACATTGCAAATCGAAACAATTATTCAAAAAATTCATTTCTTGCCAAAGTTTAGACGGAACGTTAAGTCCTTTTTATCATGGAGCGACACTTTTTTATTATTTACGATGAAGTTAGCCGGAACAAACAGGCCAATAAAATTGAGTTTCAATTTCATCCTCAGCCAAAAGAAATAAAAAACTGATCACTTATCTCACTTTAATCCGGAACAAGATATAAATCAAAGATATAAAACTGTTACTTTCGCCGCTTTTATGCTTTAACTTTGCTGCTTTCTTTTTAAAGAAGACTAATTTATAACAATAACTGGAATTTTAATGCTTATGTTGACGTTATAACCCAGAAATGGTAACAACGTTAAGTAACAAAGTTAAATTTAAAGTTATATAAAAATCTTATTATAGATTAATGTCAGTTGTTAAAGCAGTATTTAAAAAATATAAGATAAAAATTGTAAAAAACAAAGGCAGGAAAAATAAAAAACCATAAATTATTATAGAATTGTACAAAGTTAGTGCTAAAAATATAATAATTGTTTAAGAAGTTTCATTTTTGGCAATAAAATAACATGAAATATTGGACTCCTAAACAAATATCGCCTTAAAATGTATTTTATTACTAGTCACGACTTGTTAAAGAAATTAGTTTTATTTTAGCTGAGTGGAGGGTGGCTTGTCGAGTTTTTATCAAAAAATCATTTTACCAGAAATAACTAGTTTGAAATACAAGGAAATTTGTTTCTAATAACAACTAGCTATCATACGCCTTTTTGCATTCAGTTTTCGTTATCTATTTATTTATGGTTAGGTCAATTTTGTAATAGTTTGTCTCAAAGTATACCGTGTTAGCTTTTGCCTTCATTAATGGATTATACCTGCCGACAACAATAAAACTGTGGATCAGTAGGTATTAAAGGACAGAACATTAGGGACTGACTCTGATAATATAAAGATTTATAATTTATTGTTTATTAAGGTAGGTATAATCTTAAAATTGGATTAAGAAATTAATATATTATGCAAAGTTTCAATAAATTTATAACTATATTATCTATACATAATTACATTTTTAATTTAAATATCTAAACCTAATTATGTTTTACTATCAGAGTCATCATTGAGAATAATTACAATGGGATTTATGTTGTTTTGTATAGAAATGTAATTTTATAGGTGCTGTACTAAATTTTTCCAGCTCTCAACTGGTATGTTAGTAGTTACATTTTTTATCAAATTTATAACACTGGAACTTAAAGTAGGTGTAACATTTTCTGCTCTGATCTTTGACTATACTTGGTTCCACAAATGCTCTATGGGTTAAATATGATACGGAGAAGATAAGAAGTATGACCAGCCTATTCAGCCAAATTATCACATATATATGGTTTTTTAATTGCATATGCATATGAATTAAAGACTTTCAAAAGTTGCGCTTTTTTTGTAACTGAATTCAAAATAAATATCATTTTCTAACAAATATTCCTGGATTTTAGTTTTTAAACTTGATGAAGCTGGTGCTTTGTGTAACAGACGGCTGTGGTAGCTTGCGTTATCCAAATTCCAAATAATTTGGAAACCAGTTTTTAAAAAGTTTTGCACTTGTATTCTAATGATAATTCAAGCTAGAATCCTTAATATTCTTTGCAGACAACAGCAAGCGGTTTGGGACAAATCCGTCTTCTTGTCTAATTAGTCCTCTACTGATTAAAGTTTCATACACATTTTTCGCAACCTGTTTGGCATCTAATGACAAATGATTTCGACGAGACATGGTTATATTCTCGTAAAACAACTTTTTCGAAACGCACAGTAAAAACGGTTATTCAGCACTGCCACTAAAATATTAGCCGAAATATTTATATACCTAATGGTCAATAATCAAGAAATACCTGGCCCACCCCTGCCATTATGAAATAATAGGTTTACCCAATAAAAATAGCTAATAAAATTGTTAAAGGTTTATTGGGGTATTGTCCGTCAAAAGCCATAGCGATATACTTTGAGACAGACTATACCAGGTTTTTTTGGTTAAAAAAATTAAGTTATTCAAAGGCGCTATTATCAATAAAAAATATGCTGTTTAGTTTACAGTGTGTCCATTCTTTATTTAGTTGTTTACATAATGGATATCTAGCTTACCTTATAGGTTCATAGATTTTGGATAAATTCTACGTATTTGGTATTAAATGTACCTTATCTTACTATTTTTGTTAAGAAACAATTTAAAAACAGTAAATTAAAAAATTGTAAATATGTGCTACAAGATAATCCCCAACGAAATTGTGTTTTAAAAAACATAATAAGACGCCCCCATCAATTTAAAAATTCAATTAAAGAGAAAAAAACATACTTGTTTGAAACCTAAAAACGGCATTTAAATTAATTTAAAAGTTCGGTTTTTAAAATCGGCTGAGCTTAAGTCTGAGGCTTTATCCGGAGTATACCCTGCGATTGGTTGTCCTAATTACACAGGCCCACAAAAAAAAAATAAGTATTGTGTGCTGGATGTTTGACTAGAATTTTCTGGCGTATTTTTTTCCGCTGAACACAAATCTAAAGTCAAAATTGGGGGTCAAATAGCAAAAAATTGAGAAAACCCCAAAAAACCGACACGGTACACTTACCGACAGAAACCTACTTCCACGGAATGTTTGGACTACGACTATATAAACTATAAGAGATACAAAAAATTTTATAGGAAAAAAAAGTTTTTTAAATTGTCTATGAAAAAGTTATAAAAACATGTTTAATAAGATAAATAATAAAGGAAATATAAACCAAAATCTAATTTTGACAAAAAATTACAGGCCAAAATAGGAAAAAAAAATTTTTTGATAATGTGATTTTGGTTTTTTTTTAATAATAAATCATTAATTTTATACATTTAAATTTAAACTTACTTAAAATTTACAAAAAAAAAAATAAAAATAGAAAAGATTTATTTTTCGAATTTTTTCCAGGGTTATATCTTAAAAAAATCCTGAAAATTCGGTTTTTGATTATAACTCTTATAAAATTATTGGATTTAGGCAAAAAGGTTATTTAACTAAAATTAAAGGTCTTTTAAAAATACAATATTTTTGTTTTATAAAGTTTTGTGTATCTTTTATAGTTTTTAAGATATTACGTTTAAATTAAAAAAAAATATGTTAATACCTGAGATCTTAATTATTTGCTGTTTGACCCCCAATTTTGACTTCAGATTCGTGTTCAGCGGAAAAAAAATACTCCAGAAAATTTTAGTCCAACACCGAGAATTGGAACGAGATTGCAGACAGAAACGCTAATGATAAATTACCAGAGAGACTTGTAAATATCAATATTAAGTCTTACTTAAAGTCTCAAAATATTGAACAAGCGGACAACACACTTGGAGGTAGACTTTCGGAACATACGGATATATTGACACATAACAACGCTATTTATGAAGCTGCAAAAAACTTATTCCTGACAAGCGCTTAGGCAGCTTTCACCAAACACTTTAAAAGACAGAACCTCTAATGCAGCAATAGCCAAAAAATAGATCTGATGCAACAAGAGGCATCACGTATACAAAGGTGTACAGTCTGAACAGCGCTGCCTAGCCCCCATACGATCGTTGGATGTTATTAATAAAGAAACAGGCTAGGAGAATTAAAGATAGAATAAATTTAAGACTAAATCTTTTAGCCTTATTGCCGATTCACACCATAAATCTAAAATTGTTTAAATTAAACTATTGTCATTGCTTTCAATTGCACCTTTTAAAATTGTTTAAAAGCCTTAAACAGTTGATTTTTTTACCATCATTATTTCGGCACTCTCAGTTTTCAGAAAAATAAACACGCCTTATGTTTTATCTTTAAAATAATAATATTTCCAAAATACCTTTAAATTTTTTACCTATTATACAAATATAGAAAACAATATTATTGCTTTTTAACTAATAGGAATTATTTATGTCGGCCTAAAGAAAATAAAAGCTTGCTAGTGTTTACCTACAAATAAAAAACCGGTAATTTAGAATAACGTAATTAAAAAATATTGCAAACTACACATATCCCAGTTAACAAAGAGGTAACTAATTAAAAACAACTTCATAAGTGGGTTTAAAAGAAATTGCAAACTAACCCGATGAAGTGGCCCGAAACCGACCGATCAGTAATTAAAAACGATTTTGTTTTGGGTTTAAAAAAACACATAAAGACCTATGTGGTAATCTGCAACGGCCAAATTAGCTGTGATAAAAAGCGACATTATTTACTTAAAAAAATAATTAAAACCGAAAACTAACACCCAATACCAAATTTTTATCAAAAACCCAATGTTTTTAGCTTTATTTTACCTTTACCATTACCAGTAAAATTACGTATCTACCACTAAAAATCTATTTAATACCCATGGTAAAATTGTTTTTAAAATGCAGTTGAAATAAATTAATAAATCTCTATCAATAACTAAATATTAAAATGTATAAAATCAAACCACTATAAAAGTAAAACAATACAGAAGTTTTAGAAGAAAACGTTTAATCTTTGCTCATGCATGCAAGGTCGAAATAACAAAAGAAAATCCGCCCCGACATTTAAAAGTCGCTGCCTGTTCTATTTTTAAAAAAGGACACATATTTATTAAGACAAAGTAAAGTCTATTAAATTGCGCAATTTAAAAAAATATATATTTAAATAGCTATACTATAACTACAACCCAGCTGTTTACGAGTATTTTTTTAAGCCAAAAGCCAAGAATTTAATAAGTCATTATGTTTACTCCTGGTAGTGGTCCTAAAATATATAAAAATATCAAAAAACACGTGAAGCTTAGGAAAAACTTATTAAATATTATGTTAGTACCATATTATCGGTATAATATTACAAAATACGTTTATACACGTATTTTTAAAAAATCTAAATAAGATTTGTCAATGCTTTATTTTTGTTTTTTAAAATATATAAAAAATAATATGAAAACAATCTAATAAAAACAATTACTTACCTTTAGAAACTGCCTCCATATATGTAAACAGGGTTATTCACCCAACCCGTTCATTAAAAGTTTTTTAGGATGTAATTTAGAGACGGTTTTCAAAATTTGAGGTTAAGATAAGTTGCTGTCAACTTGCTTATTTTAAATGAGACGCCCTGTATATAATTGTATTTTTAGATATCCCAGAAGTAATGGGACACAAAGCAACAGCAGATTTCCTAGGTCAAAATAATGCATTTTACGTAAACTTGCCTTATTCCAAAGTTGATAATAACTAAGATACAGGGTGTCAAATTTTTAATTTGTTTTCGTTTTTTCTTAATAATTCTTTACCTAAATGGCATAGAGGTACAAAATTGGCTGTCTGGGGTTTGTTTAAGGCGAGAAACTTAAATTCGTCCATGCTTTTGATGTCACTACTAGAGGACGCTAGCTACGGCCTACCCCACTTGTTTTAGATAGCATAACTTTTTTTAAGCTTAGTATATGGGCCTGTTTATTAAAAAATAAGTTACTTTAATTCTCTTTACATTAAAAATGTATACCTTATTTAAGTCCTCAGGAACATTCTGTTTTCGAGATAAACGCCTTGTTTTTGGCAATTTTCTTATTGAAAATGGGTTTTGGCCAATTGTTTTCGAACGTCGCACAGGGATAGTTTTTAACACGCTGATTAAAAGTCTTATCGGGTACAAAACCCGAAAATCCTCCAACCCCCAAAATCGGCTTCAAAGTTCACTGGGGATTTGGGGCATTTGAGGGTGTTTTTGGGAGGATTAAAGGGGTTTTCGAGTTTTGTGGCAGTGGAGACTTTTGATCGGCGCAGCGTGTTGAAAACTATTACTATGCAAAGTTTGAAAACAATTGGCCAAAACCCATTTTTCATAGGAAAATTGCGGGGTCCTTTAAAGTGCGTTTACCTCGTGTCTTTATTTTTTGTCAAAAAGTTATCTTACATTTTTTCTGTAAAATGTACAGGGGAGCCAATAATTGACCCTCTTAAAATTTACGTGGGATTTCTATGTTCCGCTCGGCGACGCACCACCCTATATATATATATATATATATATATATATATATATATATATATATATATATATATATATATATATATATATATATATATATATATATATATATATACAGGGTGTCAAGAGTATGATGCTCACCATTTTAATGGGCGTTAGTGGAGCTTAAAACAAGTTAGAAGTTAATCGTTTCCGAAATATGACCTTTTAAAGTTTAAAAAAGTTGGCAACACCGCGACTGTTTCATCGAAAGCGAGTCGACCGTCAAACGTTTTATGCGATATTTTGTATACCTACTTTTTTTAAGGAAATGTTTATTTACATACAAATAATAAAAATAACTTAATGCAATTTAGTTTAATATTTAATTTGAAATTAAATTTACGTAAAAAACAACAAATAATTATTGTTTGATTTTTATTTGTTATTAAAAAATAGTACTTACCAAAAGTATAGGCTAAATATCCACTTTAAGAACACAAATAATTATGTTTTAAAACAGCACTTTTTTATTTTGCTTAAAGAATAAGATTTCTCGGTTGCTTTTCATTCCGTTTTAAAAAATCATTGGTACATTTGCACTACGTTTGTGGTAAATTTAAAACATATCGCCATTTTTTCCCGATTAAAAAACAAACAAAAATATCGCTGCCGGGCCGCATATTTATATCTATCCACGATATTGCAAAGCGAGCGATGCCCGAACGCAGTTCTTATCTATCAGTTTTGCAAACGCGCCTCTTTAACTCACATGCGATCGCCAAAAAATTTGTCTTTCCGATTAAATACACTAGTAAACTGTAGTAGTTCTTAACCGAGTTGGGTTATTGTTATGTTCAAAATAAAGGGTAGTTTGTTGTATAAATGTTGGGTCAAAAGTCAAGAATTAAAAGTAACTAACCTCATTAATGCGATATCTCCTAATGTTTATACAACAAATTACCCTTTATTTTGCAAGGTATAACCCCCTTAAGTTTTTCTTACTTATTTTAAGACAACCTGTATAAGTTTTACCGTTGTTTTGCTCAGATGTTTCAAATGTTTAAAAAGTTTTGTTTTTATCATTTCATTTGATAGTTTCATGTACTATTCATGTTAAATAAAATTTAAGAGATTATTGTTGTTATTATTTTGATCTATTAGTACTATTGGTGACTTTTTTTATACTGTGGTACTATACATTGTGTAAATAAATAAGTGGTTAGGGTGTGACATTGGGTAATTTTAAGAAATAAACTTTATATGAACGATGTCCTAAAAGTCCTAACTTTTGAGATACAGGGTGGTTGCACAGAAAATGCATACCAAATTATACTACAATATCTAAGGGTTTCACAGATATTTAAAAAACATACGTTGTTCTTAAATATTTACCACCCTGTATCTCAAAAGTTAGGACTTTTAGGACATGCGTTCATCTAAGTTTTTTTCTTAAAATTTACCCAAGAATCACCCCCTGATTTTTTTTCGCTTTTATTTATTTACACCCTGTAAAATAGGATACAAAAATAGAGTTTTGAATAACAAATTTCCAATAATATTCAGCATAATATTCTTAAAAAAGGTGCGTCTTTTAATCTGGAGGTGTTCTCACTTCCAGATTAAAAGATTTCTGTTTTCGCTGGGAAATTAAAATATAGTTTATTTAGCGATTACAGATGATAGTTATGAAGGCGCGTTTGGCATAACATGTGATAGATAAGAAACTACGTTCGGCTCTCGGGATGAGCGATAGCGTGTGATAGATATAAATATGCTGCCGGGCCAGTGAGCAATATCTACAACTGATCTTACGTCAGGCAAAATGATTCTAGGTAGGGTCTGTTGCCAATTGTTTTTCAACTTTTTAACTGGGGGAAAAATTATTTTTATTTTTTTTTGCAGATTGAAACATTTAAAACTTAGTTTATTTTTTTACCAAATAGCCATGGTTGTTTCAAATTCGACTCTCACCATTGGGATCTCGGAAACTATAGGAGATACGAAGATGGTTAAATTGGGGCAAAGTTGGGCATTTATGTGACCAACAATATACCGTTTAGAAAGTTTGAAAATTCCAATAATTCCGGAGATATCCGGAAAAAAAAGAAATTTTGGAAAATCGTTTTATTTTTTCCTGGGTTTCTTTTCAACGAATTCCAAAATAAATAAACATTTGCATTGTCACTTTTTTCGCTCTATCGAATGGTGTTCATAGTTTTGCAACTCGACGTTTCGTTTTTGCGTAACCATTATCAACTTTTTTTTTCTTATGGACGCCATAGGGAATTCCACAAATTTGAATGGCCCTTTTTATCACATTTTCAACGATGTATCATAAGTTACCCTTGTTGCCAGAAAATCCGAAAAATTAACTAGAATATTTTTATAACGTAGTTGGCTTTGATTTCTAAATCGGTGACGTGTAAATGACATTCTGTGTTTACTGTCAGTTGTGGTGTCGTTAAAAATGGAATTCACCAATGAAGAAAAACGAGATATGGTAAAACTTTATTACAAGAATGTTAGGAACAGTGTGAAAACATCGGAAGTGTATCTTAACTCGTATCCCGAGAGACGACAACCTCATCGAACTTTATTCAAATTATTGGATAGAAACCTCGCATTTAGGTGTCTAACAACATGCCGATTAGAAAGTTGTAAAAGTCTGAGTACTTCCGGAGATATCCGGAAAAAACCGAAATTTGCTGCTTTCGTTTTTATTTTTTTCTGACGTTATTTATAGAGATATGGAAAAAACAAAAGACACTTTTTATGGCCACTTTTTAAGCCTCTAAAAAAGCGGATATATTTTTCGTAGACGTTTCGCGTTAACCATCAAACTTTATTTTTTAAATATAGGACCCGGGTTTTTATTTAATTTTTTTGAACCTCTTATTATCCCAATTACAAAAATGTAAACACTTAATATTTATTAACGAATATGGAACGCCCCATAAAAATGATTGCATTCCTTGTCTTATTCATTGTCTCTTATGGAAAATGTGTTTATTTAACAGAAAAATATTAATGTTATACATCATTTAATATTTTAATCTTCAAAAAATGCAATAAAAAATTGAGTGCCCATTTAAAAAAATAAATTGTTCTTTAAAACCGTCGTACAAAATTTAAAGCTGTTTTGGGCTTAAAAAAAGGGCAAAAGGTTTTTTTTTCCATATCTTTAAATAACGTCGGAAAAAAATTAAAAACGAAATCAAAAATTTCGTTTTTTTTGGATATCTCAAATACTGGTTTTCTTTCACTCGGAAATTAGGCACCCGCCAACTTTCCATAATTTAACCGACTTCGTATCTCGAACGCCACTGGTGGAAATTAAAAAAAATGTGGTACACTAAAAACTGCTTCTTGATACGTATTACGGGTATTAACAATAAATGATTTATTTTTGAAAATTTTACTACCCTACCTTTTTTTTTAGTTTAAGGTTAAAGCTATCCAAAAATAATATTGTCGAGCCTTTATTAGTTTATTATAAACGGTATTAAAAAAATTGATATTATTGTGTCAGAGCTAGTCCGTCCCTGGCAAACTAAATGAGCCAAATATGATTTATTGGGTTCTTTAGAATACTTTCATAATATCATATTAAAAAAACATTAAATTACCTTATTTTCTTAAAAAAGATTAAATAAAAACGATTTCCAGGGGCATCCGTTATGCACCTGTATCCGTAGGGGAGGGTCAGAGGAAAAAATGGGAACTTGTCATAATATTTTTACGTTTTCTATTAGATCGAGAGATTGCCCAAATATTCTGGGACACCCTTTATTTTATATATATATATATATATATATATATATATATATATATATATATATATATATATATATATATATATATATATATATATATATATATATATAGATAGATAGATATATATATATATATATATATATATATATATATATATATATATATATATATATATATATATATATATATATATATATATATATATATATATATATATATATATATATATATATATATATATATATATATATATATATATACATACAGTAAAGCAGAGCACTGCGAACATAGGACGATCCTAGACGATTTTGGATGTACCTAAAAACGCCGCTCGCATTGCTTATCGATCAATAATTTTCCAGCAAACAATTCAATACGTTTATTTCTGAAATAGTTCTTTAGTATCGAACGCTCGACAGCAATAGTTGTACTGTGTCGATTATTTGCGACCAAAAAGTTTTTTTTTTTAATAATAGTTATTAATAATGGATGTTTACGAACTGGATATTTAATAATTTATTTCTAACCAGGCCGACTCCCACGATTTCCACTATTTACCGAGTAATTAAAAACTTTCTGACATTTGGTTGTTTAACTCCAAGAAAACGTAAACATGATAGTGCCTCAGAAAAAAACAACAAAAGGAAAATGAAAGAAATTATGGTAGTGGCAAGTGTTATTAAAAATCCTACAGTTTCCATTAATACAATAGGTTAATTTGAGCAGAAGATCAGTGGAGAGAGTGCTGAAAAAATTGATACCGATCCAAGTAAGAAAAACCAATGAAATTTTCCCTGATGATCATTTTGGACGAAGGCAATTTTGAAACTGTAATGGAAATGAAAAATAACAATGAAAATTTTATAAAACATTGTTTTTACTGATGAATGGACATTTTCACTTTATGGTCTCCCAACGATTTTTTTCTGAGGTCACGTAAAATCATAAATTTATGGTTTCCAGGAGAATGGGCTAATAATCTAAAAATAATTGCAATTACAAATTGGGAATTGGGAATTTAGGATTATTACCCTTAACATTCTAACATGTCGGAAGGCGTTTTTATGACAATCTTGGTTATTGTTTGGCTCAAGAAGGTGGTTTATTTGATCATCTTTGATAACTTGAAAAAGTTTTTCTTTTTTATTCTATGAATGCACATTAAATTATTTTCTTAAAAATATCTTCTACGTTCCATTAATTATTTTATTTTATTAGGAAAAACTGTTTGGTTTTTAAGCAGCAAACGTTGCGGTCTCGTAAGCAACTAATTTTAAATTTATGACTGATAAGAAATCAGATCGAAGTGGGTTGACGCTAGCTAGCTCCTGCTACTTGCCTATAAACACTGCATCCACTTACTGAAAATAAAAACGTACTACACAACTAAACTGGGCAGATAAATTCTTCCGAATTTATCACCGCACTGATATATATATATATATATATATATATATATATATATATATTTTATATTTTATATATATATATATATATATATATATATATATATATATATATAAATATGTATATATATATATATATATATATATATATATATATATATATATATATATATATATATACATATATATATATATATATATATATATATATATATATATATATATATATATATATATATATATATATATATATATATATATATATATATATATATATATATATACATATATACAGGGTGGCCCACCAATTCGCCTTGGTTTTTCTATGAGAAATTAAACGAGTTGGGGAAAAAGTTGCTAAGAAACAAGGGCAATTTATCATATTTCGTCTCAACAATTGGGACGGTGTGCCTTCTACTATATTTCGATCCTCAATTTTAAGAATGCTTTAATATTTTGGAAATGACAATAAATTGGAGTTATTACTTTTGCCTGCATTTTACTTGAGATACGTGTTATTTTTAAAAATTTATACTTGCGCTTTTAGTGAATCTACGTGATCCTTAATAAAAAGATTTTTGATTACAATACAGGGTGTTCCATTTTTAAGATAAATGATAAGTTAAATATAAAAATGCCTTTTACATAAAAAGCAGAAGAGATAGGAAACCCTTATATGGTTTTAAAGGGAATTTAGTTCCGCGTCAAAATAGGCCACTAAATACAGGGTTTTCTATTTAACTTAAGGAAGTTATTTAATAAAATGTGTTCAAACTTTGAGGCATTTTTTTTCAACACTCTGTATAATATTAAGGTTAAACTTTTATGTAATAGTTAACTTAAACCTTGAGCTAAGCAATTAATTTAATTACGAGCAGCTCGTTGTATGTTACAGGATGTAAACAATTTTTAAATTATGGTCGGTATTTTTAAATTTCTCTAAATTTCTCAAAAACGGTCAGTTTTAAGTATAGGAAATATAACAATAACTCACCTTTATTTGGTCTATAGTATCTAAAAATATAAAAAAATATGGGGTGTTCCATAAGAAAAAAAATAACTTTGATATGTACTTTCTTTTGGGTCACCCTGTATATATATATATATATATATATATATATATATATATATATATATATATATATATATATATATATATATATATATATATATATATGTATATATATATATATATATATATATATATATATATATATATATATATATATATATAAATATATTATGTAAACTTAAAAATTAAATCAAAATAAATTACTGTTTCCGTTTTAACTCGTCATCGCTATCTAAAATAAGAAGAATCAAATTTATCTCCGGCTGACCGGCGATGCAACCCGGCTTCTTTACCTACAACTATATATATTTATCAAGTAAATTAACCAACCAAACCGCAGCCTCTTTAACATCATGCCATCTTCAAGAAGTGCCGAAGAAACACCAGCAACCACCGAGGGGATCGTAGGCGTTCGGTATGTATCGGCCTGCAAGCTATTGGTCCAGCGCGCGCGATTCTCCCTTTTAGCACCACTAGCAGCAGTGGTAAACCGTCCGCTGCTTTCGACACATCTGAGAGTCTGCTGTTCCGTTTTTCCCGACAGGATTCGTTTACGATTTGCGCGCGTACTTCGAATTCCTGCAATTTGGTTTCGCGGCAATTCCGATCCTTGCAGATTGAACTGCACGAATTGATTTGCAGCGCTTCATATGAAAGCTGCAATTAGACGCCTGATTGCGAACTGACGGCGAGACGTTTTTGGACCTTGCAGGAAAATGAGACGAAATTTATTAATGATTACCCACAACAGTTAAATTATTCCATTAACCAAACTATTTTATGGTGAACTTTTGCTAATTTCTTTTTTTTATCGGTAAATAAACATAATTTGTGAAAAACTTGTGTGTGCGTTACTTAAAACATTAAGTGTTTTGGGAAACAGTGATATATTAATTTAGTATACTAGGATTTTTACATTTAAAATAACTATGATAGGTTTAGCAGTGTTTCCGAAACTATGTTACAACAAATTATGGATAAAGATGCTAGGGGTGTTATGTATTTTGTGGAGTGTTGCTGATGCAGAAAAGATCGATGATGAACCCGGTAGGGAAATTAATGTGTTGTCTTTACTATATACTTACGTTTGTGCATTTTTTGGTAAAAAATGATAATTAAGCAATTCTAGAATCCAACAAAAACATCGTAATATTTTTTGTTATTAAAATGCCAATGCATATATTTAGTTAAAAATTTCATTTATTGTCTTTTGTAGTAGTGACATAATGCGTATATATAAATTTTTTATTTTATGTTTGATAATATAAGCGACACCGATCTCCTAAATTTCTTGGCATAGCCATTACATAGCCAAGGGGTTTATTTAATCCATAATATTGTAATTAAACCTCGACTCAAATTATTGTTTTGCCGTAATTTAAAATATTTTTTTAGAAAGAGTTACGCATTAATTATTATTTATATAATACCTTGAACCTGCCACAATATAGAAAATCTACCCTAATTCTGCAGTTTCGTATCAAGGTTTTCCAAATGGGTTTTATATTTCTAAAGCTTGTCGCCCTTAGGATAATTTTATTGTTCTTGACGAAGGGCGAAATATATTATTTTTGGTGAGTGCCGCCAAATTTTCTGTCAGTACCTACCGTACGAAAATTTATAATTTATAAGGAGTTGACTCTATTATTGTTGTAGTAAGTTAAAATAAGCAGTTTAATAACAGTATTTTTTTAATGTGGTCGACCTAAACGATAGTTTTAAAAGAGGTCTTTTAGGGATGATTTACAAATTCGAAGCCAAAAAATTTGGCATTTTTGCAAAACATAAATGGGTTCATTCCGAAGTCCAAGGTTTATTTTCATTTTGGAATTATGAGTCCCATATTGTTTTATAAAAAGGACCACTTTTTATAGTATTGTTATGTATCTTTTGATTATTGGGCGTTGACGAAAGTTACCTAAATTATGTTTGAGGTCTATCTTGTAGGAAACAAATTGACATAAAAATGCAAGAGATAATTATCCTTTGCTAAAAACTATATTCCAATTAGCAGTTTTTCGTTGTTTATCATTTTTCTCATTTTGTATCCATCTTGCGCTAAGTCACGAGGTTTTTACTACACTTTTTTACTACACACGTCAAACACAGAATCTGCAAACACTACCGTATTTTTGGATTCATGTAACATAACAGGATTCTTCATTAAGGTTTCCCCAAATTTAGGGAAAAAAGGGGATGGGATTTTCAAGGTGTATATTTTTAGGGGTATTTTCAGGGATTTTTATTACTTTAAATATTTATTTTTTCAAATGTTTAATTAATCAAAATAAAGGTGTAATAGTTAAGGCACTGGGGTAATCCAATCCAGCCAATTTTTGTGCGGATTCTAGTCAGTGAAAGGCAGTTGCTTGTCAGTAAGAGTGCAAAGTTGAATAAAACGCGAATTCCAACGTGTTGTTGAACACCATTATTTTACCTGTTTAATTTTTACGTTTATCAGCAAGCATTACAATGCCTAAAGCTAAAGAAAAAAATTCTGTCAAAAATATACAAAGACGTGGGAAACGGATCCAGACTTGAAAGGTGAAGTAATTATATTGTATTTACGAGTGTGAACGAAATAGTAATTGTGGTGATTTTGGGGGTTTTTAATTGGTGCTTTAGAGAGATAAACTTTTGAGAGTTGGGAATATTGGCAAATAACAGCAACGTGTCCCTTCTTATTTTGAAAACATGCAAATTGGAAACAAATAAACAGATAATTTCTTGGTAAATAAGTATTATTTTTTTGTTAGCGTACAATTATTTCTGTTCATAGTATAAACTATATCTTTTAAAATCATTCCTATTTTTTTACTCTTTGGCATAGGTATGCCAGAGAGTAATTACAATAATTGTTGAGTTAAAAAAGTTTTTAAATTGCGGAAACCTGGAGGCAGGTACTTGACTCTTTTTATAATAATCACCATTCTTTAATACACCTCTAAGAAAAAGAAAGGTTAATGTATAAATAAACTGTCATTTAATTCTTAATAAACAATGTGTTTTAAAAAATGTTTTTAATTAAAGTATACTTCTTCACTTCTTCTTTATCGCTTTCAGAGCTTCGTGCCTTTTAACCTAAAAAATAGTTTCCCTAGATCTGATAAACCTTAAATAATCTAGGATTTAATTAAATCATTTTTTTTCGAGATTTTTTTTTGTATTTTATTTGTAAACAAAGAGGCTTTCATCCTTCGGGAAAACTAAAAAAAGGTTTGTTTAACGTTAAATTAGACATAAATGTACTGTCATCCTTTCATAAATAGTATAGAACTTTTTATGATTTCCCATTTTATTCACTTAATTATTTAAAATTAGAGGTATTGTAATACTTTAATGCAGTTTGTGAATATTCAGTAGTTGCGTATAAATACGTATAATTTTGATCAATTCGTTTCAATAAAAAGCTGCAAATAAATACATGATTGCGAATATGAAACCGAACGAGCATCGCTGACGCCAACTGTTATTACTATTACTGCAGAGCTTACCAAGAACGAAAAGCCATAATTACAAACACAAAAAAAGGATTTAACAAGAATAAATTTGTTATTTTCGTCATTGTATAATCTCAAGTAAAATCTATTTTACATTTAATTTTTTTTCAACGTTTAATAGGACACAATACGACATGCCCAAGAGAGTTTGATTTTTTTGGTGAATTGTAAAGTAACCTAAATAAAACGATAGGGTGAGTCATATTTAACGTATAAGTTTGATGCCATATTGTTTTTTTAATTGGCTTTAATTTTTGAAAATAGACATGGATGTTAACAATCTGTCTTTAAGTATTCTATTAACTGGATTAAAAATAACTACAATTAGTGCAGAAAAATTAAACCAGCTATTTATGTAATAAGTACAGGGTGTCCGGCTTTCTTTGTACTTGCAGGGTATCTTGACCATTATTAAAGATAGCAGCTTGCTGTTTTTGCGAAGTGTCGCTTCTTTTTAATGAAACGAAAGATGACACTAAAAGATTTTTAATGTCTCTTTTCGTTTTTAACGTTCAGGTTAATTTTGTTTCCATTTTTAGACCCTCAGGAAAGGGTATTTCTTTCGTTTAACGTTCACAAGTAATATGTTTACATCATTTTTAGACATTACAGTGGGTAATTAGATTTCTTAAATTTAAACTATTAGTAAAAACTGAATAAATAGGATTTTTACGTAGAATTTATGTAATTGTTTTTTAAATCATTAATTACTTCGGATAAGACCAAATAAAAGGTTATTCCTGTAAAATTTCCTGTATGTTTTTAAATCATTAAATTATGTCGGATACGAGCTTTTCAAAAATAAATTTAACTTTATAGTTTTTTTACATTTTTTGTACATAAATCAAACTTTTAAAATTTAAACTTTAATTTTACCCAGTAAGCTGTGTTTAATCTTAACTTAAGTACTATTAATTAAAAAGAAAAAACTGGTTTTGCATTTGTATAAATTGATTCGTTTTATTTTAACTACTACAATATCCACTACGTATAGAGAAAATTCTATACTATCTATAACTAAAATTACATATTTTTAAATTACAAGTAGCTTAAATCTAACTCTTCCTAAAAAAATTTAAATTTTTAGTCTATGCCCGTCTTTGCCTAAATTATGTTTTTAATAGTATTAAATTAAAATTTTACTTTAAAATCTAGCCTCACAAAATTTAACTGCTAAAAATGGTTAAAAATTTCAGTTAAGTTCAACAAAAACGATTTTTTATTAGACTTGATCATGTTTCTTGTCGAGTTTCTTGTGAATTTCGATAAGCTGAATATAAATCCGAAGTCCGTTTGGCTGTACCTACTGTATACCCTTCAAATTTTAAGTAAATTGCAAAAAACGCTAAAAATGGCTAAAAATTTCAGTTATGAAAACGAATTTTTTTTGTTGAACGTGATCAAGTATGTTTTTTTATGTATTTTAATACTCTGAATCTAAATTCATTTGGCCCGTACACCTTGAAAATTTTTAGTAGATTGCGAAAAACTGTACAGCCAGACGGACTTCGCATTAAGATTTAACGTATCGAAATACATAAGAAACATACTTAATCTTGCTTAAGAAAATTTTCTTCATTTTCATATCTGCAGTTTTTCGCAATTTTGAGCCATTTTTAGCAGTTTTTTGCAATGTATTCAAAATTTAGAAGGCATAGGACCAAACAGACTTCGGATTTAGATTTAGCGAATCGAAATACATAAGAAACATACTTGATCCTGTTTAATATTTTTTTTATTGTTATAAAATCCATTTTTTAAAATAAAACGTATAATGAAATATTTGTTATGGATCAAACTAACATTTAATAAATGGTTTATTAAATTTTAATTTGAACCCTAACAAATATTTTTTATCGTTTGTGACATATACTGTCACTAAGTAAATCAAATTTAAACCTTAAATTTTTATTAGTGAATCTTTAAATTAACTTCATTACATTATTAACCACAGTGCTTTGTTTATCTTCCGAAATTAGGACTGACTAAAACATGTTATATTGTCTCTTAAACGTTTAAAACGTTTTACTTGCCTTAATAAATTTCATTAGAAATTAACTTTTTGCTCCCCATTATCAATGCGATATTACGATTTTGTTTTTTCTAATATAAATTGTTTTATAAAGAAGATAATTTTTTAATAAGAATCAAGTTCCTACCTATAGTACGTTATTAATAAAATGGTGCATATGTTTTAATTCCAGAAATTTTATATTACGCACGACATAATTTTTTCCAGTAACCAAACGTCTTTTGCTTTTTTTACCTCTAAAACCATTTTTAAAGATGGCCAATTGTGCAACAAAAAATGCCTACATAATAATAATTATTTGAACTAATATTTAATTAAACAGAATTTCTACAAAAATAATATTACTTAGGCCAATATAAAATATAACGGTTATTTTATAAAATACACTTATTATCGTTTAACATATGAAATTGCCTCAGAAATTGCACTTCCCGTTGGACTCTATTTAGTCAATAGTGGGCTTCTACCTCTCCCGAAGAGTGACATAAATAAAGTAAACGTATTCAAACAGTTAAATTTATGTCCGTGTTTTAAAACCTCTTAACTATTAAATAAAAACAAAAAATTCGTTATTGTTTATACCTACCTATCCTATAATACTGACTGTACACCTTTTATAAAGGATACATTTTTTCTACTTGTTTAAGTCCGGCTCTACACTGCACTTCTTTTTAGAAAAAAAAATGCTTTGATATGTTTGGCAACTTTTCTTTGGGATACGTTATTATTAGATATTTTAAACGTATACAAAATCATTTATTAATATCCCTCATTAATGTATCATTTTCCATTTATAACTGATAATAGTATGGGCAACTTAAAGTACACTATACAAGTCATTTATAACCTTTTCATTTAAATAACAATCATTAAAATATTTGTCAAGTTTGTTGCCTAATACTAAAATTCATCTCGAAACAAAATTTAAGAAAAATTATAATTTGCATAATAATTTAATAACATAACGGTCACCAAAAAATATTTTAACTAACTCGGGAATTAATTGGGGTTTAATGATCTCAACTCTAAACGCGCTCACTAAGCTCGCGGTTATATATACATGGCCTCGATCATAAATCGCCCTTATTAATGGCCTTGTTGGTTAAATAGGTATAACGTTTAAAAAATTTACACTCTTACTCTATAACCGATTCTTTACCGATCGGCGAGCCGACTATTCTGTATATGAATAATTCATTTTAAATGTCACCAACATACACCCGAAAATCTGATAGTTTATTCGAAAGCGGACTATAAATAGACTACCTGGTTTTAGACAATCATCCATTAATTAGTTATCTATTTAAAGCTTATCGTACTCTGTCAAAAACCTTGTTTTACCTTTAATTAGGTTTAAGATAAACGTTTCTCCCAGAGTTTTATAGTCTTAAAAAATTTAGGTCACTTTAATAATTTGCCGCCCTTTGTAATTGCTAAATATTTAAAACAACGCCAACTACCGGTCAAAAAAAAAGTTATACTTAACTTTTTGACAAACAGGATGAGTTAATTAACAAAATGTAACATTATTAGCGGGATCATTAATTAGTTTTACCTATTTATGATGAACTTTTTAGATCGTAAAATGTTTGCGGCATATAACTTTTGATTCCATTATAGGATATTTTTAAATACCTAAAAATACAATTTGAATATATACAGGGTGTCCCAAAAGTAATGGGACACAGAGCAACAGCAGATTCCTGAGGTCGAAATAATACAGTTAACGTAAATTTGCCTTATCCCAAAGTTAATTATAACTAAGGTGTTAAACTTTTCATTTTTTCGTTTTTTTTAAGGGTTAAAATATTTTAAAATTGTATTCTAAAGCATAAAACCATCATTAATCAACTAATCTAAACCAAGTTTTACACATCTTTAGGTTTAAAATGTTATTCCATAAGTTTTGACAATTAGGGGTAGTTTTTACCCTTAAAAATCAAACAGCGCACATCACCATGAAATAAAATTTAAAGTAGAGGGTTAGAAGCGCTTAATTCCAAATTTTTATACAAATCAATGCAAGACATAAAAATTGCGAAGTTTTGCAATTTTTAAGCTTCATTTCCGGGGCTATAATTATTTATAATCAAATCGTTTTAATTTGTATTTTTTTTTGTAAATCTTATAAGGGGTGGTTATTTAAAGGTTGAGTAATGGTAGTTAAATATTTATTATACTGAAAACTGTTAAAATATTTTTTTACTACAATAAAAGCGTTATTAAATAATTTTAAAATGAAAAAAAAAATTTTTTTGGAATTTCGTTATTAAGGGTGATTTTTAAGGGTTGAAACGTTAAAATATAATGTTAGATATAACTCACAATATAAAAATAAATTCATTTGACATATTTAGCTATGATTTTAATTTACATAAGTCTATTTCCATGGTTTTTTATTTTTTTAGCATAGGGGGTGGTTTTTACCCCCTAAAAATAAAAAGCACACCCTAAGCATATATAAACTTTGATCTGGAGGGTAAAAGCAACTTAATTTTAAATTTTCATAAAAATTGAAACTGTACAAAAAAATCCGGAGGTCAAACAGCTTTTTTCTCCCCATCCACTGTACCACTGTTTTCGCTTTTTCGTAATAATTTCTAAACTAAATGACCTAGCGGTACAAAATTGAGGATTTTGGGGTTTTTGAGGCGAGAAATTGTATTTCGTCCATATTTTTAATATTGCTAGTAGAGGGCGCCAGCTACGGCCTACCCCACTTGTTTTAGATGACATAACTTTTTTTAAGCTTTGTATTTTGACCTGTTTATTAAAAAAGTATTTACGATAATTTTCACTGGGTCAAAAATGTATAACTCATTTACGTCTGTAAAGAGATAAATGTACTTTAAAGGACCCCGCAATTTTCCTATTAAAAATGAGTTTCGGCCAATTGTTTTCAAACTTTGAAAAGTAGTAGTTTTCAACACGCTGATCAAAAGTCTCCACGGGCACAAAACCCAAAAAACCCTCTAACCCTCCCACCAGAAATACCCTTAAAAGTCTCCAAATCCCTAGTGACCTTTAGTACTGATTTTGGGGGGATTGGAGGTGTTATTGAGTTTTGTGCTCGTGGAGACTTTTGATCAGCGTGTTGAAAACTATTACTTGTAAAATTATGGTAACTTCTTTTTTAATAAACAGGTCAATATACAAAGCTTTAAATAAGTTATGCTATCTAAAGCAAGTGGGGTAGGCTGTAGCTGGCGCCCCCTACTAGCAACATTAAAACTATGGACGAATTTGAATTTCTCGCCTTAAAAAAACGAATCCATAATTTTGTACCGCTATATCATTTAGTTTAGAAATTATTACAAAAAAAAACGAAAACAAAATTAAAAGTCTAACAGCCTGTATCTTAGTAATTATCAACTTTGGAATAAGGCAAGTTTACGTTAATTGCATTATGTTGACCTAAGGAATCTACTGTTGCTCTGTATCCCATTACTTTTGGGACACCCTGTATATTTTGCAAAAAACGAATGTTTAGTACAAGTCAGCAGTTTAAGCTGTCGCCTTGCTCCATTTTGAGCTGCTTGCAGTAGCTTTTTTTACTAAAACTAGAACATCTTTAGCCTTCAAAGTTAATTTATTTAAGAATCTTAAAAACGAATTAAAGCGATGTTTATATTCTAAATTTATAACCACGTGGAAGCGCCACTTTTTTTCAGATCACTGAAGTTAAGTAACGTAGACGACTGGAAGTACTTGAAATAAAAAAGAATAGCATTCTTTCTATTATTTTGGGGCCTAGTTTGTCGTCTGAAGAGTACTGTCATCCTCGCAGACGTCATTTAGCGGTAATAAACAAATATAAAAGATAATTTTTAACAATATTTTTCCAAGAAATACTAAAAAAGCTACTTACGCTGATAAAAAATTTAGTTTTAAATGTAAAAGGAAAAATTTCCAATCGTAAGTAAAACTATTTTGTTAGTAAAAATGATGGATTCGGTATATATCTAAGGTGTTTCTGTATTTAAACGCTATTATCGATACTACACCACAGTGAGTAATTTTTAGATGTTGTATACTTTTATTTTTCAATTATATTTCATAATTTATAATTTTTAGTTCTGTTACTTTAAAAATAGGCAGGGGCAGATTGACCCTTTTTGATACCGGGAAAAATCCCGGTGGACTGAATCGTACGAGTCGGAGTGCTTCATAATACTACAAAGGCTCACGAGCAAATATTTTATTGTAGCAGGCTTGACCTATATGTCCCGATCCGCCTTCAAAAATATGATTCCGGTTTAGGAGAAAAAGAACACCATTATTTTAATGATTGCGCTTTATCTTTGGGTTAATAATTATAAATTTAAATATTTAAATAAAAAATAATTTGTAGATCAATATTGTTGGTGTGTTATTTGCGCAAAAAAGTAGTTTACTCGGAAGTTTATTGACACGGGATCTAAAGATTTTAAGGTTGACAGCAAAGATCCTGAGGGCAGTAGGTAGCGAATTTATTAGCAAAATACTTACTTTCTATTGGTATTTTTATAAAAAGTATTATCTTCGTTACTTTATTTTATTAAAATATTAAGGTAAGGACAAGAAAATTAAAAAAAGGGCAATCAAAGTTAAAATAACTTTTTTGCTTTTACCAATAAAAATTATTATTATACAGTTTTAAATAATAAACATGTCTAAAAGCCTTAGAATATTGCCAAAACAAAAGTTTTTTTAATACTGCTAATCCCATGCATGCGTATGTTTTAAGTTTTCATAGCACTTACTACCACCTAACTGTGACTATTATATTTTTATTGGGACCAATATAGTAATGGTAGTTATTTGTAAAAACAAAGTTATTTTAACATTTCAGTAATAATTTTGACATTTATAAAAAACAAAGTAACAAATGCAAGAACTCTTTAAGAAATACTATAAGAAGGTATTTTCCTAACAAATGCTTAGTCTAATCAAACGGTAGTTTGAAGTGGAAAGTTTTGGTGTAATTGTTTTTATTGGTTTATTTTTTGTTCTTTGGAGTGCTGAACATGAATCTGAAGTTGTCCAACAAAAATTTAATCGGTAAATAAGAAAAATCATCAAAAAACCATAAAAAATAATGTTTTTTAGTGGTTTTCGGCTTATAACCTGCAAAGCAAGCTATTTATGCAAAAAGTTTCTATTTAGTAAAATAAAGAGGAGAAAATTTTCTATAATTTAGGTATTTAGTATTTTTTCGTACGTCGTATGGATTCCACGCAAAAGAGTGATGAAATATGGGAGAAATTAGCAAAAAAAAGCAAAAGACATTATTAGTTTATATTTTTTATTTTATGTAGGTGAACATTATTTGAAAGAATAAAAGAGGCAAATTTCAGTACAATTCAGTATTTATGACCTAATATGAGCCCTCTTAGACACAGGGTTAAAGGATTTCAGCAGGGCAGCATTCCAGTTCTTCTGGGTCTGAAACAAAAATCATTGGCTTAATTTGCAAAATATTCAACAATTTATGGAACAGATATAAAAAATAATAATTTGTAAGTACCTATCTATTTACTTGTACGAGCCCTTTTAGGTACCGGTTCCATGCTTTCCTCAGGGCAGCCATCCAGTTCTTTTACGCATAAAACCAATAAGAGACCATATTTCAAGCACTTGCCAACATATTGAATAGATATGAAAGCAGTAGAAACATATTTTGACACACAAATAAATAGTGAGTAGATAAATAATGGTACTGGAACAGTTAAGACCAGCTTTTCTACATCCACAGTTGGTCTGACAGGTCTTTATGCATTTTCAAGCTATTAGTTTCAATACTGCGTAGGTTCCTGGTGGCTGTAATGTTGTTACTGGTTGCAGACCTTTGGTTTTTTTTCCAACCTCATTGTTCAGGATCTTTTTCATTTCCAAGCCATTGTACTTAAAAGTAAACTCTCAAAGAATGTTGCTGTGCTGCAGCTTCGGTAGGAGGTAGCGACACCAAATGTGCTGTTGCTTTGTACGCATATCTAAAGTAGCATTTATTTTATACCTCAATTTGTTCAAGGACGCGCTCTCCTTGTCAGTTAATTTGGATAATGCAGTGAAAAAGGTAATACCAGCATTAGTAACAGCGCCAGCATGTGTCGTCGGATCTTTAAAAATTTGAATGGTCTTGGTTAGGGCAGGGTTTTTCTTAAGTGTTTAAAGAAACCTCATTTTTCCGACTTTGAATGAGACTGAAGTTGTGTCACATTCCCCCATGGCATGCAAAAACTATATGTTGTCACCGATGGATTGGTCTGGATGGCAGTTAGGGGAAAAATGAGTTGTGAAACTGCCCCTTTACCTGGCTTCAGAAAGTATATATTTGAATGTACACCCCGACAACGCCCAATCATGATCACCAGCAGATCTTTACCCACAATAACTACACAGTTATGCTGCTGTGCGAGATCCATTGATGTGGTGACAATAAGAGTATCCGCATCCTCTTGTGCCTGCTTTATGTGAATGCCAGCTGCAGCAGAGTTGTTCTTTAACATTGAGATGAGACGGATTTTGTTTTTCATATTGCCTGAAAATAACTGGACTTCGCGCCGTTGCAGAGAGAGACAAATGTCTCTCTCTGAACCGAACGGTCTTTGCCTTACGTCGAAATAGGCGAGGCTCTGCAGATAAATTATTTTGCTTAAAGGGAAAATTGCATTGACTCATTCATTATTTTTTGTTTTTTTTTCCAAAAATTACTGTTTTCTCCTATATTTCAGCACTCTTTTGCGTGAAAACCATACGACGTAAAAAAAATATTAGCAAACATAAATTATAGAGAATTTTCTCCTCTTTATTTTACTAAATAACAATTTTTTGCGCAAATGGCTTGCTTTGCAAGTTATAAGCTGAAAACCACTAAAAAACATGATTTTTAGTGGTTTTTTGATGATTTCTCATATTTGTCGAGCAAATTTTTGTTGGACAACTTCAGATTCGTGTTCAGCACCTCAAAACATAGAATAAACCAATAAAAACAATTTCACCAAAACTTTCCACTTCGACCCCTTTTTGTGCACTGTTTTACTAGCCTATAAATTTAGGTTGAATTATAAAGATATCTTTATTTGCCATAAATTTTTAAAGAAGAGCTTTGGTTTTGTACGTGGATATAAAATTGATTAAACACAGCTTTTTTAAATTTTTTTTTTTTAATTTTTCCAAATAAATATTATTTTGAAACATTTAAAAAAAGTCAATAATTGACAGATAAGACAGATAATAGGTGTCATTTTAGCGAGCCAGTTTGCATTTTTTTTAAGCGAATATGAAGTACAAACTAATACCAAACATATTTTATTTAAATTTAATAATGATAAATTTTCCCTTAAATTTCCCACGTACTGCGGGCTTTTTGAAGCACGCTGTATATTAGGGTGAAGTAAAAAATAATAATAAAAAAAAATTGGTAACAGCAGGGGTGTAGAAAGTTGTGGTGCGTGATATAAAGCGATCTATAAAAAGAAAAAAAGATACACAATCCCTTGAGGTGCTCCTTCCTCAAAAAAAAAAAAAAAATGGTACTTTTCTTTTCATTATGGCAAGGTTCTGGTCAACATTTTTGTAACCCTAAAAATGTATGTTTTAAATTTCATTATTTTAGAAATTAGTTTTCATTTGGTGTCAAAGATATTAAAAATTTTGTGTGTAAAAAGATAATTTTTTCATTTCCTGGTAAAAGAATATGCATTGAGGCACTTCAAAACACAATACTAGAGCAATGAAATATAAAAAAAATCTGTCTTACGTTACAAGAAACTTGATCAGAAATCTGGCAAAATAAAAAATGGCAAAATCATTTTTTTATGTGGCAGCATCTCATGGGGTTGTTTTATAATTTTTTTTTTCTTTTTACAGATCGTTTTATTATCACGCACCACGACTTTCCGTTACCAAAATCCAAAATTTGTATTTTTCCCTCCACCCTACTGTACATGTATGTTTCTAAAGTAAATATTTTCTTTAATAAAAATTTATATGGAATTTTTTTATTTAGAAGTAATATGATTTTGGATATATGTCTATTTGACATATATTAAATTATTTATTCCAGAAGTAGCGCTTAAGAAAATAACAAGTATTATCGAAGCATACAGCCTATTGTTTATTGTATTATATTTATATAGTTAAAAAAAACTATATATATATATTGATAATAAAATTATATTATTTCTTAAGACTATATACCAAAATAGACTGAGTCCAATTAAGTCATTAACTTATAAAGAGCTGCCTTGACTAAAATTGCCTATTTATCTTTGAGTTTTCCAAGTTTCGAAGTAAATTTTTGACTTGCAGCACTTTTAGGCCGGGCCGCATACATGCAACTTTTAGTCGAGCAACTGTTTAGTCGCACGTTAAAAGTATATGGAAATGTATGTAGGTGCGCATATTAGCAACTAGATAGTTTTTCGACTGAATAGTCGTAAAACCACATCGATTGCCTTTTGATTAATCAGTCGCGCAACTATCGCGACGGTTCAATGAGTATTGCCATGTATTGGAGTGCGCATACGCGTAACTAAACAGTCGTCCAGCGGCTATGCAAACAAGTAAATAAATCGATAGCGACTGAATTGACTGTATGCGCACCTTCGGCGACTAAACTGTTTGGTCGTCATAAAAATCGCACAAGCACGCAACTCGACTAAACAGTTGCTCAACTAAAAGTTGTATGTATGCGGACGGCCTTAGTATACTTACAATACAATATACCTGGCTTGTAACCTTCAACGATCAATTAGCTATTTATCTTTGGTTTATCTCACTCTTGGAAGCTAAGTTTCTGTGCTAATTATAATTTAACCAACCTATTCTAAACAGAAACAGTCTTTAATTTGAGAAATAGGCTATAAAGAAATAAAACTTAGTTACTTTTGACAAAACTTTCATTTTTTACATGTCTGTCAAAAAAATATATATTAAATAGGATATGTGTCATTAACATGAAGTGAAAAAAGATCCTAAAGTCTAATATTTTTAGTTTAGAAAATGTGTCCGATATTTAAAAAAGTTTATTTTAGGAAAACATTAAACAAAAAACAAATTCCTAAAATGAATAAAAGTTCTTTCTAATGCTCTGATAATATTTTTAAGCCTATTATATTTTGCTTTTAAAAGAAATTTGTTATTATATCACCATTGCTATCCGGCCAACTACTTTACCTCTGCTACCAACCTTTAAACCGCTAAGCTGATCCAATATTTAAAGTCGTCGACAAAATTGACTTCTGTTATTTTTTCAAAGAAAATATACATGTTAGAGTTAAATTTTATTATTAAATAAGAATAACTTATACACATTTTTCCCCCGCCCCCTCTTTTATTAGCTGGACCTGTATGTATGTATATGTATGTATGTATGTATGTAACGAAATCTTTTAACGTTATTGTCACCGATTTAAAAAAGTCCCATTAACTTAAAAAATTTTACAGGGTTCAAGAGTAAATTACAACACAATTATTCCATAACTTTGTTCTAATGTCCTGACTAGAATGTAAGTGCATACCTTTCAAAGAACGACGGTAAATGCCATTCTTCTTTATCAATTTAATTTTAAATAATCTTACTACTGAAATATATGCAAGGCAATTAAATGATACAATTATGATACCATAGATGTCGCATACATGCATTTTAAAAACATTGCTTGACTTATTAAGTCAAACGTATTACAATAGACCGCTTCTAAGTTTAATATAAAATACGTTTTGATTTTGGAAAAAATAGTTATATTGAAAAAAAAATCTAAACTAATTTTAAATAAAAAAACTTTTAAAAATTGTAGAAAATTCCATTGAGAACCCTAAAATTAAAAGAAAACCTAATTAAAAAACAATAAACAAGAATAATGAAAATTTAGATTTATTGACAAATATAAGATAGGTATACCTACTTAAAATCAAGGCTCTTGATTGAGATAACTTTTGATGTTGTTTTGGGACTAAAAAATAAAAAAAATAAATTAAAATTAAAAAAGAAAACTAAAAAAATGCTTTTATAGCCAACTGAACTAAAAAGTAGAAAATAATTTTAGGTACAAAGAGTTTGTGTTGCAGTGATAGAAAGAACCATAATTAATACTTACTAATTTGGAATAAGATTAAAATAAAAATTAGGTTATTAACAAAATGATTCAATTATAGTTAAAAAGCGTTGAGTGCCTAATATTAAATGTTACAATCATGCTGGAAGGAAGATAGTAAACTAATGTAAAATATTTAAATCTCTTTTGTAAAAATGTTAGTGTTTTAACTCGAAAATTAAATGTTTTTAACATCACGAAATGTTTTGGAGTATTTTTACGCGAAGAAAATAGAACTATATAATAATACACAAGAACATGTTTAAATATAGATTAATTTAAGACAGAATCATCATTCTATTTTGCCTCCAGCTACTTTTTTGTTTTTTCTTTAGAATGATCGTAGACATATATACAGTAAAACAGTTACAAAGTATCCTTCTGATGATGTGGAAAATTGAACATTAATTATTTTTAATGGTATAAGCCTCCTCTATAATAGTTATAGCAGGTTATACTATTTTTTAATGAAAAGCAACATAACTTTAAAACATAGAAAATTTGCATTTACTTATTTTTTAAAGTTAAAATTCAAAAATATGTGAAGTGTAAGAAATTACTTTTTAAAAGGAACTATATATAATTATATGCCCAAAGAACTAAATACGAAAAGGTTACACCCAAACTAAATCTTCTTTTATGAAGTTTTTAGAAGTCTTTTGAAAGCTCCAAAAAATCTGTGGGTAAATGACAAGCGGGGTACAGAAAAATCGTCTTTATACCCCCTCTAGCCTTTTAGTTAAACCTGAGTAATTTTGGTTTGGTGCTCAACTCATTTTTACAAAAATATAAAATTAATTCAAACTTAACTGAATTGGCGAAACCAAAGTCTAGATAGTTTATCAAAAAGCAACGACTAAAATTTGCCAAGCAGTCGACCGTATTTCCATTTTAAAATAATTAGAAAAGGTTGAGATTCCTTGAGCGAGCGTCCATCGAGAGAATATACGTGCACACGCTGCTGTATAAACGAACATTTGCCAAACCCAAAAAAGAAGTAACAGAAAGTAGGAATTATTTCTGTCGAAAATAGGCTTCGAATTGACATTCGTTTTAATAAGCTTAATCTTATTTTTTTATTTTTTTCTTTATTAAATAAAAAAAAGTTAATTATTAAAACTTGTACTGTGGGAAATTATTTTCTAAAATATATTTATACCTAGTATAAGAATACACGTTGGTAAACATGATTTTAAATTTTTACAAATTCTATTTTCTTATTATCAGACATCTCTACATAATAAGAAATGTTTTTAAAGGCTCACCTAAATTTATTTATTTTTTTTTTTATAAATAATATCCAAATAAACGCCAGTATTTTTTAGTTTATTGCTATTTTCAAATAAAGTAAGAATTATTAATTAAAGTGTGGCCATCAAAGAAGCAAAAACGGCTAGTTTTTGGAATTAAATAAAAAAACGTTTCTGTTTAATTCATAGCATATCGTATTGCCATTTGTGCGTTGGGATTTGTTTGTTTTTTCCTGGGGTAATTAAAATTTGTTTTTTTGTTAAAATGTCGGAAAATCTATGTCAATATTATGACTGCCGAGTGAGCCGAAGAGCAGATAAAGTTGGGGTTTTTTCGGTTTCCTTACAAGAATAGTACACTATGTAAGCAATTGATTATAATCTGTGGTAAGTATTTATTTTAATTATAATAAAACTATTTAGACTAATAAATTATAATTATATGATCGACACTTAAAATTTGATAGGTGTTTAGATAACCTTTTGACAGTTATTAATTTAAATATTTGATATTTAAAAGAGTGACCGCAAAAATTGCTTAAAAACTGCCTGTTTTTTTACATCTATTTATTAAGGAAAGGCAGTGCTTTTCGTTTTTGCAAATTTTTAAAAATCACTTCTATTTGGGGAGGAAAGATGCCAAATCTAAAACATTGCAAAAATACAGTAGAAATTAAAGTTATTATTACTGAAAATTTTTTTCCAAATGGCCCTTTAAAAAAATGAAATAAAGCAAATTCCATCCTGCGAAGGTTGTATTATGTTTTTATGGGGTATCACCCTTAAAATATATAAAATCATGTACAACTTTAAAATTGCAAAAAAATCAGATTTTTGGACATGTCTAATAATGAATAAATGTGTATGATCAACCACCTTTTCTAAAAAACTACCCTTATCAGTGAGAAAAATGAATGAAATCTTATAGCTTCTACAAAAAAAGTCTTAGCTTCGTATTTTTTTGATCCAAGTATAAAAAGCAGGTGTACTCAGATTTTTTGGGAGATCACTTTAACCAAAACCATTTCTGCAAGGGGGGGAAATTAACTCTAAAATTAAGAAAATTCATGTTATATTTGAGATATTCCAAAACATCCAAATATTTTTTAATATTTTAAAAGTTTTATATGATTTTATACATTTAAGGGATGAATTTCCCCCCTTGCAAGGTAGCTTTGATTAGAAATGAACTTGAAAACCTTAGAAGGCCTATTTTATACATATGGGATGAAAATTAAAGGCTAAAACGTTTTTTGCATAAGAAAAACGTTTTATTCAATTTGTATGATAATGCGGGTTTCTTTACCTTTAATTTTAGGAGTGGTTTATTATCAAACTCACTCGAGATATCTTAAAACAATTTTAAGTTGTTTATGATTTTCTACATTTTAGGGGATGAATATACCCCCTTGCATTTTCACCCTTAGAATAGGGTAGTTGATTATCATAAACATTTATTTTTTATTAGACATTTTCAAAAAAATCCGATGTTTTGCAATTTTTGAAGTTGTATACGATTTTATATATTTTAGGGCATGATTGCACCCACACATAGTTTATGGGGGATGGTTTACAACCTTCTTAGGGATGAAAAATGTATTATTTTATTTTTCTAAGGTCCATTTGAAATAAAAAAAACGCATAAGAAAACCCGGCGATTTTCCAACCCCTAAAAGGGGTGATTTTCTAAAATTTGCAAAAACGAAAAGAAATGCTCATCTTTAAATTTTTTTCGACGGTAATTTAGTATTTTAAAAATTTGCATTTTTTCTTACCTTCTCTGTAAATTGTGAAAAAAAAGGCAGTTGTTACTTCTTATGATTACAAACAAGGTTCTATATTTATTTTTAGGGGCTGAAAAAAATTTTAAAAAAATTTAAATTTCGGGGGAAATTAAAAAATTTTTCACTGGGAAATATGGAAAACAATTTAGGTCGCCGTTAATTTTAATTGATAGTAATTTTTTTTTTATTCAATTATATTTTATATTCCTGCCTAAATAATCGGTATATTTAATTATGCACGGACCTTTTGAAGCATCGGTAAGAATAATAAAAATGTGAAAGGGAACGGGGCGCGGGATTCGGAATACCCATGTTTGTACTGCAAACCAGTTTAAATTTAAATCGTATGTGCTTCCTTTCTCGAGATTTACAAAAAAAAAACTTTTTAAATTTTTTTTATTTATTTTAAAAATAAAAATGCATTCATTTAAGTTTCGCAATTTCTAGTAATTTGTTTCATATTCCACGGGAAAAAAATATTTAATTTTTTTAAAAAATCAATTTTAAGACTTAACAAAAAAAATTCTAAAAATCTTTTTTTTCGAAAAATTAACATTTTGATTTTTTTTTTACTTTATTTTCGATAAACTTAAAAATAAAAATATTTGTCTAATTAAAAAACATATTCATGTTAATTTTACATCCAAAAAAGGGGGTCGATTTACACGTTACCAAAATTTTAGAATAAATAATGTCTTTATATCGTTCTTATTAAATAGGTTTTGGGAATATTTAAAAACTATACAGTTTAGACCTCGCAAAACCCAAAACTATGTAAATAAAGTTTTATAATAAAAGTACAAAAATATAAAAGGTTTATGTGACGATTATTTTTTTTTTAATGTATAAGATTGCTCAAAAGTCTGCTCTTTTTTGAAAAAATTATAGGACCTGTAATTTATTTATAATAGGTATAATAATTTTTAATATTTTGAGCAGCTTTTCCTAACCTTTGAGCTACTAGCCAACCTATAAAAAAATTTTTGTTCCATTTAGGACTTTTGAAACACTCTGTATTTACATTTCATATTAAATATGACCAATTGCACAATTTTTAACTTTTCGTTTACATACAAAAGGTAAATTCAACAAAAACTCTAATGTTATTTTATATTAACAATAATAATTTATTTATTAATAACAGCGGTGGCGTATTGGGCCCGCGTACCGCCTTTAAATATTCCTTACGAGGAATTTTTTTGCATATTAGATTGCTTGCATTTGATTCGTATTAGCGGCAACAAATTTTTTTTAAAAAACAAATTTAATTAATGGGAAAAAACTAGATTTTGTATTAAAAAATGCTTTTTAAGTTTACAAAAATTTTTTTTTAATTACAACATAAAATGCATTCTAAAAAATTTTTTTTTCTAATGCACAACTGCAGTTTTTAATTTCCCCTTTTAAAAAAATTTGTTCACAAGTTTTTAGAGGTTCATACAAATCGGGAAAACCAAAACCGCATTTATAATAAACAAATTTTCAGCCCCAAAAAATTAAATTGTTTCCTGACTATATCTGCAAAAGCAGTTTGTTTTTTTGCAACATAAATATGTGCGAAGGGAGCCTACGCTTTAAATAGACTATAACATAGTAAGAAGACAAAACGGAAACGGGAGGTACCTCAGCAGGTAAAAATTAAATATTCTAATAAAATTCGATTGTCGGAAAAAAAGTATTTATAAAGAGATGGCGTCTATAAAAACTACAATTGTCTTTGGTTTTGCTTAACGTAGCGAATTGAGAAGATTACTTGAAATCTTACGCTCTTTAAAATTCTGCAGCATATTTTTTTAATTCAAATGCAAAACAAGATTATACTAGAAACAAAACAAAATAAAAATAGTAAGTAATTTTATAAACTGCTACATGGTTAAAGACAATATAATTTATTAATTGGGCTTTATTGATTTTCGAATTAATTCCTTAATGGCCTTTCTCATAAAGTACTGTAAAAATATGGTTGAACTAAAAAAAATACCTATTTTTTTAACCTAGTTTTTTACTCAAGTTTTTTGTTTTCTTTTATTTTTATTCGGACTTGTTAGAGCAACTAATGGTAAAGAAAAAGTTGACAGCATTGATGAAATTACTGCTGCAAATAAAAAAATATTCTTAAAAGGGTATAAAAAATCCGACTACTTGATATTTAAAAAATCCACCACATCAACACCGGGTGAAATCAGTCCCTTTCTAGTTTAAACCCACTAATTTTGTAGAGTTTTGTAGAATCTTTATTACCGTATTATGTTCGTCCTTCCCTATGTCAGTTCGTACGACCATTCTTTTATTTGTCTTTTTTTAATTTGGCTAATTGGTCTTTGACAAACCTTTGGCCCTTACATTTTTAAGAAAATCAGAAATAGGTTGTAAAATTATATATTTTTTATTTTTTAATATTGTTTTACAATAAACTGTGAAACAATACATAATATTCGTTGTAAAAGCTTTTAGTAAATACAGTAAGAATTAATGCGGTTGAAATATCAAAAAGTGATTTAAAAAAATGAGTTTAAAGTTATTGTATTTGATTTATGTTTATTTTCATTTCAGGAGATAATAATTAAAATGTCACTTTTATTTTATAAAACAAAAATCAAACTGAAGGGTCATTAATCTATAGGTGTTTTTAAATTAAATAATAAAAAAAAACTTTAATTTAACAGATTGAGTTATACCGGGTGACAATAAATCACTAACGAGCGTTTTATTTTCTTAAATTAATAGCCTTTTAAATTTAAGGGTAATATAATGTGCCATCAGATGCCGATTTTTTATAGGTTTGTTCCAACACGTCAAAAAACCGTCACCAAACGATCATGCTAATGCGCAGTGATTAAAGTGCGTTTTGACAGAGACGTGACGGTTATCGGATGATTCTGTTTGTGTACCACCATAACTTTGGATCATTTATGTTACAGTTTCAGAACGGTAATTTCGATACATGGCTCAAATTAAAAACTGTTTGGGTTGACTTGCGCATTGAGCATCTTGGCACTGGATTTTTGATATTTAACAGCTGTTTTATATTTCATCTGCATATGTTTACTGTTATTTAGCGATTGCGTGCATAGCATTTATTATCTTTAAAGATGAGTGACTATATTATGAGTGATATTTGCTAACTTTGATTACAAAATAATAAGTAGAAAAGTAGGGTTAAATTTTTAAAAGAAAAAATTCAAAGCCAATTGACCCTTTGATTTGACAGTCCCGAAAACGATCCGCAAAGCGATCCAACGTTGGTTACTTTTTGCACCGTCACGAAACTATTTTAAGTCCGAAAATTGACTTACCCAAAATTGGCATTTGCTGACACTTTATATCTTTCTAAAATTTAAAACCAATTTGTTTTTATTCAAGAAAAATAAAAGGCTTGGTAGTTATTTTATTGTCACCCGGTATGCGGTTAAATCATTTCCTGATGTCTCTTTTCTTTAATGTTTTAATAAAATAATATTTAAAAAATGATGACTTCTAAAAGATATCTTCTTTTATTTAGAAAATTGGTTATTAACAAAATTCTTAAATTTTTATTCTAATTTTAATCCCAAAAAGATTTGCTTATAAATAAGTTGCTAGGCTTCACGTTACTCATTGCAGATTTACTTTTTATTGTATATAACATATCTGCGTATTTATTAAATCTGTTTTTAACCTTTTACAATACAAATTGTTTAGATATGTTTTCTTTGGGAGTACTTGCCGTAAAATTGTCTTGGGACCACTTCTGTCCAGGTCTTGGGGTATACCGAGCTAAGCCTGCTTAGCCCTATTGACCTCTATGAACTTGCAGATCGCCTGCAACAAAAAAAAACCTAAAAATCCAAAAATCAAAAATATTAACCTACGTTACGGTGGCAAGTCTACCACCGTTGTCAAGATAAAATTAACAGAAAAAATTAAATCAAATATAAAAAAAAACTTTAAAAACTTAGGAAATTCTGATACATTTTTACTTTTTATGACGTTTTGTGTTTTGTGCTCTTTTACATACCAGTTATCACCGCAGTCGGGTCTTAATAAAATTTTGCGGGTTCCATACTCTTAGCCATGCTATGTGGGTTAGATAAAATGTGCAATTTCAAACACGTAAATGATTAAAAAAAAGTATAAACTCATATAGAAATTATAGGATAAGTCCAATTTTATTATGCTAGAGCTCGAGACTAAATTTAACTAAAATATTGTTAACAACTTTAATACATTTTATAAACTAGATTAATAAACTGCAGCGATTTATACTGCCATAATATATTTAAGTTTAAAATTAACTTTCGACCTAAAGTTTCAACGACGACCCTGTAAAACTCACCTGTTCTAAAACTTGCAACTGGGGGCTTAGCGTCCTTATTAATATTTCTACATAAAGTATAATACTTTTGTGTAGGATAAAAGGACCTTAATGCCATTGTTACTTGTATGTTAAAGTATCTGTTTTAAGGGGTATTCTAGTCTAGAAAGTTGAGAAAATCGATTTTTCGTATTTCGATAGTTTAGATATTCATAATTATCTCTTTAAAGGGATTTTTCAAAATTCAAATTATTTTAAAAGTTATAGTTAAATTTGTTGTTCTGTGCAATGAAGCTAGATTGAAAAGTTCTGAGTTTCGGGCTTCAAGTGCTCAAAAATAAGGAAGAAGTGCTCGTATTTTGGAGGAAAATTCGTTAAACATTTATTTTAAGGTAAAAAAAGGCCCGGTATATGCAGCCGGGATCGCTGAATAAAGAAATGTAAGTTATATGTACTGTTCTATCTGTTAGACTAACCTGTAACTTAAACTTTAAACGCGTTTTTTCTAAACTTTTTTCGAAACATTTGTCACAAAATCTTAAAACGATTTTTTTGAAAGTTAGCATGAATTTTCTTTATATATCCCTCTATGACAGGAACCAACAATAAATCGAAATTTTCAATTTTTACTATTTTTAAAAATTCGGAAAACGTAAGAAATAACTTAAAAAATGTTACCTTTTTCTTTAAGAAACTGCCATTTTGCCAGAATTTTTTTTTGGGTCCGGCCATACTAACATTTAAACTAATAAAAAATCTACCTTTCTTTATTTTTCAGATGACCAGAAGAGAGAGAATCGTAATAAGATGGACACACTCTTGTTTCCCCCTCTTCTTTAACAGCGTGTAAAAAATGGGTAGATATTGTTTTTTTTATTGAACATCAAAAGACGCCCAAAATTCGGGCTTCTAGACTAGAAAACCCCATTAAAAGTACGTTTGACGCCTCAAAAACTTGGGAAAAATTAAATTTGAAGTAAGCAGAGAAAAAAGTGAGGTCACAATAGTTATAAAATTTGAAAATAGCCTGGTTACTGTAAAAATTTTAATGAGACAGTTGTACATCGCTTATAACATTCATGCAATTCCTATTGTATATGTTACATAACAAACCTGTGTATTAAAAAAACAATTTTGCCTTATTCTTACCTTTGTTGGTTTATAAATATAGATAATTCTATTTTTCGGTTTATAAATATAGATCATTTTATTTTTCTGGTCCATCAATGCGTTTTAAAACTTAGATAACGGATTCTGCTACTTAATTCTGGCTCTTAAACGATTTTTTTTTATTGACTATGTTGTTTCCTAGATCAATTGGAACATCTTTTAAATGGGACAAAAATATCACTGAGAAGTTGAAGCTTAACTGTTTATTAAGTCCAATATAAACGCATAAAAAGTGTGAATTTTCATCTATATATAACTAAATAATATTTTATACAGGGTGTTACTTAATGGTATGTCATAATTCGAAGGAGGCATTCCTGGATCGATTTTAAGTCGAAAATTTCATATAAAGTGGGCCCTAAAATGCTTAGTTATAAGATACAGGGTGTAAAGTTTTTTTCTTGTGTTTTTCTAATTATTTTTAACCAAATGCTAGCGGTACAAAATTTGGGATTGGGGTTTTCTGAGGCGAAAATTTATTCGTCCAGTTTTGAGTTTGTGGGGCCAGCTCGCCTACCTCACTTGTTTTAGATGTCGTACTTTTTAAACTTAAATATTGACCTGTTTATTAAAGAATAAGTTACTATAATCCATCTGCATCAAAGTATACTTTATTTAAGTCCTGGAGAGGGGTTCTCGAGATAAACACATTTAAAGGATCCCACAATTTTTTTATGGAAACTGAATTTTGGCCAATTGCTTCAAACTTTGCATAGTGATAATTTAACACGATGATCAAAGGTCTTTCAGGGCACAAAAGCCGAAAACGCCTCCAACCCCCTAAAATCACCCTCAAAGGTCCCCAATTCCCCAGTGACTTTTGAGGGTGATTTTGGGGGGGTTGGAGGCGTTTTCGGGTTTTGTGCCCTAAAAGACTTTTGATCACCGTGTTAAGAACTACCACTATGCAAAGTTTGAAAACAATTGGCCAAAATTCATTTTCCATAAAAAAATTGTGGGATCCTTTAAAGTGTGTTTATCTCGAGAACGGCTACTCCTAGACACTTAAATAAAGTATACATTTTTGATGCAGATGGATTTATAGTAACTTATTTTTTAATAAACAGGTCAATATTCTAAGCTTAAAAAAAGTTACGACATCTAAAACAAGTGAGGAAGGCCGTAGCTGGCGCCCTCTAGTAGCAACATCAAAAGCGTGGACGAATTTAAATTTATCGCCTCAGAAAACCCCCAGATCCCAAATTTTGTACCGCTAGGTCATTTGGTTAAAGAATAATTAAGAAAAAACGAAAGCAAAATTAAAACTTTAACACCCTGTATCTTAATAACTAAGCATTTTAGGGCCCACGTTTATATGAACTTTTCGACTTAAAATCGATCCAGGAATGCCTCCTTCAAATTATGACATACCATAAAGTAACACCCTGTATATTTGTTTACAGTTAAAATAATTTGATTTAACATTTAACACATACAGGGTGGTCCAGTATCGAATAAATAATATGGATTATGCCAACTAAAATGGTAATATCGTGATATACTTGTATATATTTTCAGAATTTATACATTTCTGACAGTTTATTAAGGTAAATTTAAGTTAAAATAATAAATAATAATAATGTTTTTTTTGTCGTATTTAGATGATGTCAGACCTTTTAGGCGTTTAAATTAGTATTAGAGAACAGGGAAGCTTTAACTTCTAAGTGATTTTTGGGGCTAACCCTGTAGGCCTGCCCAAGAATATCCTGTTTGAAAAAAGTTTCTATTGACCTAAAGAAATAATTTTTAAAAATCGTTCGAGAACCAGAATCCCTTGTTATGTGTGCCATAACACTTATCGGTGTTTAATTTAAATTATTATGGTAAACTAGAATTTAAAGTCTTAGTTCAAAAAATACCTGAACAAAATTCAATTTTATACTTTTTTTCTTGCAAATTGGGGTAACATATTCTAATATAATTCTATAAAAGTGCAAAAAACGAAAAGGTCTTATTGATATCATTTATTAAACAAACTATGTCTGCAAGATATAATAGAACACATAAAATTTAATAATCAGATACAAAACTCGTAAATAAACTATAATACTCCTAAATTCAAGAAACATACAATTGCGAAAAAAACAGAGATAAAGTAACAGAATTCTCGCATCGTACAATAAAAACACCTTAGCATAACCACCGCTATAAACAACTTTATTAAGGAGCTTACACATATCTCAAGAATTCCCAAAGGAAAAATTGTACAAGCCTGGGCTTTTAGAAATTTACGAAAAATATCCCATTTCCACAGAGGCATGGGAGTTTTTTAGCTCGTTAGTTTATTTAAAAAGTGGTTTAAAAAATACATAAAGCAGTAAAAAAGCCACATGATAAAACAAACTTTAAGGAAAATATATTTTTTTCTTATTTAAGTCCTCAGTAATAGGGCAGATAAAAACGGTCAAATTTAGCCGCACAATTTAAGCTTAAGGATCACCTGTTAAAAAATTATCAAATATTTTGTGAGTCGTGTAGTTCCATAAAACTGTTCAGTTTTTTACGCCTATTTTAAATGTCTTTAAGGTGCTTTGGTAAAACAATATTTATAAATTGCTATTTTCGAAAAAAAATTGAGGAGCGATTACCTTACTAGTCTTACAATATGTGAGCTAAAGGGTAACAAAAGTTACTACTAGCCTATCCGTTTCATCAAACTCCGTTAGGGATGTGCTTTCCTATAAAATTACATTTTCGCAAATAACAAGAAAAAATGCTGAGCGCCGAGCTCGCGCGCGGCCGATCACTTCATTTCGCGGCCTGATGGCTTTTGCAAAGATACTTTAAGGTCTGACCATTATTTTTATGGGCGTTTATTTATTTTCTATTAAGGTGCATCCACACTATACCGAAAGAGGCCCTTTCGCATGTGCCGGCCAGCACGTTCGGTTCAGGTTGGCTTTACGTCCATATTGCTGTGTAGTGTAAACGTCTCGTTCGCTGCCAAACCAACCTCGGTGCACCCCAGTGTTGCCAGATCTCCTGTTTTGACATGAGATCTACTGTTTTGAACCTTCATCTACTGTTCTACTACGGAATCTCCTGTTATCCAAATGATATGATACATATGATAGATATTATGGTAATTGTTTTGCATAATACATTGTTATTGTGAAATTCTACAATATTTGGAAATATAACAATCACTCAACCGTAGGCAACGTTGCAACTTGCCGGCACACACAGATTGCAGACGCAGCTAAATTGTCGTTGTTCCTTGTGAAACTTGCATGTGCTCTATTCTTGATCTCCTGTCTTTTTCTGTGCCGTTGTTAAAGGCATTTAAAACACGAAGACAAAAGCTAGTTCTAACGGTATTTCTACTCCTTGAAAGTCAAAAATAGTGCCATTGTTAACAAATAAAGTGATAGGATTTTTGCACCTTGGGCTTGTATTAAATAAGTTAAATATGATTTTTGTTTTTATTTTTCCATTTCTTATATCATACAGAGTTTTTTTTCGTTCTAATTTTATTTATTAATTGTTACATAGTATATTTTATATGAAAATAAGTTTAAATAAATCTCCTGTTTGGATAAGCAAATCTCCTGTCTTTTTTTTGTTCCATTCTACTGTTGAACAAAATTTTCATCTGGCAACATTGGTGCACCCGTAATGCAGTAGTGTAGATAGATTCATTTCATTCGGTTCGGTTTTCTTTTAATGAGATCGATCGCAGTCGGGTTGAATTCGGCACGATTCGGGCCGGCTTTCAACAAGTCGGCAAGGCCGACCGGTACATCTACACTAATTTGGTTTTGTCGATAGGCATAAGCCGAAGGCAGCGTCCAAAACTATGCCGGAGGATGCCGATCGGCATAGTGTCGACGCGCCTTAACATATCTCAATTTCTCGCGGTTATAATAGTCCGGGGGCCACCACAAAAAAGCAAGCTAATAAGAGATACGCGTAAATCTTTTTTTTTATATTACTATGTACTATAGTCAATTTAAAGCCGCACTGCTGCCTCTGCTCAGCGGGTTCAAATTGCCTTTTTTTTTACCTTAAAAATCGTTTTTTTTTAATAACTTGAAAATTATTAATTTTAAGAAAAAAAGGTTAATTATTAAAATTAATGGTATAATAAAACTACGTCATTTTTTTATATAAAATTTTTTGTGTCCCTTCTAGTTTTTAAGATATTAATAATTAAAATTTAAAATAATAACGCAAATATCTTAAAAACCAAAAGAGTTACGAAAAAATTTATTAAATATGTTAAAAATATGATCACAATTTTTTGATGACAATACTAAACCAGTAGCTGTCTTTATATATAATAAATAATATTATTCAAATCGATAATTAAAATATTTAAACGATTACCTATACCTTCACTTAGTAGAATAAAAGATCGAGGAATATTAAGGGTGATGCCAGGTACATAACACGCAGATAGAGATGGCACTTATTAATTTTTCAATAAAATAAAGTTTAAATTTTATTTTAGTTAAAGTTTCAAGTGGATCGGAATGTCTACAGTTAAA